>RJWJ010001562.1:0-126617 GCA_004363605.1 Indri indri | reverse complement strand
ACACAACTAATTCATATAGAACTTATAATCAGAAATATTTCCTTTTTTATTAATTCTAAACATTTATCTATAAATTTGTTATTTTCTTTTCTTTTCTCTGAATTATTCTCTACTAATCTATAATCCAATCACTAATCCTGTTTCCTAAGTTTTCCAAGATGCCACTAAATTCATCTTTTAATTCTTAATTTTAATTACTTAAGGTTTTCACTAGATTCCTTTTCTAAAGATGTTGATGTTTGGTGGAATTTTTCAAATTGTTATCTATTTTATTAGATACATTAAGCTCAGTTATTTTAAAATCTGTCTGTATCTCCAAAATTTGGATCACCTGGGCATCTGCACATGTTTTCTTTTTGTTACTTAGCTGTGTTTATTGACCTGCTTTGTAAGTTGTTGTTGACTGCTGGACAGTATGTAGAAAAATTTATAGAACCTCTGGATGAATCCTCTAAAGAGGATTGACTGTGTTTTTCCACACAAAACAAAGTACGGACAAACATTTCATCTGGGCAAAACGGGCCTATTTTTAAGTTTGTTCTCACTCCTTTTGTGCAATGTTTGCAGAAATGGCCATTTTAAAAAAAGTTGAAGTGTTTAAATGGTATCATTTTTATTTGCAGCACCTGAATACTAATTTTGGTCTTCCTAGCACAATAAGATTTTCAAAATCTTTTCTAAACTGTATAGTTTCTAAGCACAGTGTCAGAGTTTCTTTGTGTCTCAGTCAGTAGATGCTAATAGCAGAAATTATGTGTAGAAAGTCAGAGTCACTTTTCTGCAGTTCCCTGATTTGGGCTCTTCAAATTTCTAGACTGCTGCTTTGTGATCAGTTTCTACTTTCTGGGCTGGGAACTGGCTGCTGAGGTGAAAAGGTGAAAAACCGGAGGCACATGAAGGGTTTATTCCTATGCACTTCCACTCTCTTCAGGAACTTGATTCCTCAATTTCTTGTTGCCTTAGTTAATCTCCAATAATTTTAAGCAGTTTTTTTTTTAAATCTAGCTTTCATAGTTGATCTCATTGGGAGTATTTGTATAACACCAACTACCGCATCACAGAAGGAAAACCGGAGTTATAAATACAGGGTTTTGGTTTTTTTTTTTTTTTTTTTTTTTTGAGACAGAGTCTCACTCTGTTGTCCAGGCTAGAGTGCCATGGAGTCAGCTTAGCTCACAGTGACCTCAAACTCTTGGGTTCAAGCAATCCTCCTGCCTCAGCCTCCCAAGTACCTGGGACTGCAGGTGCACACCACCATGCCTGGCTATTTTTTTTCTATTTTTAGTAGAGATGGAGTCTCGCTCTTGCTCAGGCTGGTCTCAAACTCCTGACCTCAAGTGATCCACCCACCTCAGCCTTCCAGAGTGCTGGGATTATAGGCAACAGTTTTAAATAAATGAAAGACATCAAAGAAAAAAATTGAAAAAGAAAAGTCCATACACTATTAAGCTACTTAAGTTTTTGCATATTCAATGTATTTTACAATCTCAATGCATGGCATATAGGAAAGAAACTTCATAATCTGATTCTAAGCTACTTTTCCAGTATCATCCCCCCCCATCTCCTACCAAGCTGAACTTCTCAAGATTTCAAACATGTTTTATGAATTTCCTCAACTCTACATTTTTGCATGCTATTTTATACACACAGAACTAAGCTCTTCAACTGGCAAATCCTGAATATTTGTATGCAGTCATGGAGTAAAGATGTTACAAGATTTGGATCCTTTAGTTCACGGGATAGCTGTCCAGAGCCAGGGGTGGACAGAGAACTCAGGAAAGTTGCTTCCAGCTGAGAATTATTTCCCCATTTTCCAAGGTGTGCCATAAAAATATTAATATATGTGTCATGATATTAACAAATTTGGAAGCAGTTGCCAAGAATATCTGTATCCTTATACATAATCAATTTTCATTCCATGAAAGATTTTACTCCTTATTTAAGACCCACTCAAGTATAATCTCCTTTCAATTCACTTAATTCATCTCTGTAACAACATAATTTTGTAATTTTGTGGCTGTTGACATTGTACCAAATGTATGGGTTTTGAAGTTAGAAAAACCACATTTGAATCCTACATGAGATCCTGTGGTCTTTGATAAGTTCTTTCTGAGTGTTAGTTGTCATATCTATAAAATGAAGGAAATACTACATACCTCATTATTTTGAAAATACTTACTGAATGCATATTTTATGCTAACCACTGAACTGGGCATTGAATTAAAAGAGAGACTATCTATGAATGCACATAGCAACAGCACAGGAAATAACATTTTATAGTCACTTAATTTTAAATTTTACTTTTATTATTTTAAGATCAATAAGTTAAATAGCAGTTGATACAATAGTAAAATCAATTCATAGAAATTCCAAATTTTAGATCCACAGAATCCACAGATTCCAAATTTTAGAATACACAAATTGTACCTTGCAACATTAAGCTCTTTAAGCTCTTATTGTTCTATAGGTGAGTTGTAAGTAGTCCTCTCAGACATCTTTTACTCATGAGATTCATTAACTTAAGTAGAGAATCATACACATCATCTGCATGTTAGGTTTGCTTTTCAATTCATAATTATCTTTATGGCAGTGGCTCATTCATCCAATGCTGTAGGTTGTTAAGAATGCAAGCCCTAAGTCAGGCAGACCTAGATTTGAATCCTGTCTCTACCATTTACTAGCTGTTCACTGTATGTTTATAGCATTTTTGTTGGCCAGTTAACCAACCTATGCTCAAACGTTCTCATCTGTAAAAACTGATGTAATAATGATATAGGATTATAGGAATTTTGTGAGGCCAGAAGGAGATTCTCCATATAAAACTACATGGCATAGCAAACAGTAAGTGCTCAATAACTGCTAGATATTGTTATTATCCCAATGGTAGGCTCTTTTCCAGGAGTCCTAATATATTAGCCAAGGACCAATTTAATATATGTCCTCTTTCCATCTTCATTTTCCAGAGTCCTCAATCCCAGGTGAGGGTGTTGGAAGAAGGTTTTCTTTCTTAAATATGTTTGGGCAGGCCAGTTATTCCACATAAATCAAGTACCCCCTTGAGGTTCCCCAGTTTTTAAAAGCATGGGAATGTGGGTAGTCTTGGCTTCACTGCCTTTGTCCGGTGTGTAGGATGTCCTGGCAGTCCATCCACTTAAACTAAAATTTGGCCTTGGGGCTGGGTTCTGTTCACTTCCTCCTAACTAGGCTTTCAGGCCAGGAAAATGTTGTAATAGAGTTTCTTCTCTCCAGAAAATCCCTGGAGATTCCTCCTCTTGGACTTGAGGATAGACATTCATATACTGCCTTCCTTGGATGTTTTTTAGTTTAGCTGAGGATTAAATTTTTCAAATTGTCTGCCTTAGTAAATATGTCCAACCTTTCTATTCATTCTTTATTTGAACCCAAAGTCAGGGGGCTGTTTATATTTAAGCCTCTTCCAGAAACCCATATTCTTTCTCTTTGTAACCTTTTAACCCACTTTTTTCTTTTTTTGGTGTTAAGATCTTTAGTTGCTTGCTGACTTTCCCTTTTACACATTTAATCTTCTTTTATTTTATATTTTAATATATGCACTAGGGCACAATGAGATTTCTTTTATAATAACATGAAAGGCAGAGAAAAAATAGTTTGGACCAAGAACAAAATATTCAGGAAACGGACATGGAAAAGACCCATTTTTAAGTTTAGCTGGTAAAAACATAAGCTCTTTAGGGAAGGAGAAAGTGCTTCCAGAGGACAGCCCTTGTAAAAGAAGAGACTCCCATGGCCCTGATTCACAGTCTATTTATTTTAGGCTTGTGTTTCTGAGTGTGGTGTGAAAAATGGAAGACATGATATCAGCCCAATTTATTGTTGAGAGTCGTAGGTCATGGAGCAGAAATTTATAAACATACTGAGGGTTGTATGCAATGGCACAAATGACCGCATTTCCTTCCAAAGATTAATCTGTACGAAGCACCATTGCTTATAAGCCCTTCGCCCATCCAGAATTTCTGGTTTTCTGATTGAAGGCACAGGAAAGGGTGGGAGACGTGCACAGGATTGGCAGAGAAACACAGAGATGATTCTGGAACATCTACATACTATTCCTAAGAAACTTTAAAAAAAAGCATGACAGCCAATGGCTATAGAGGAGAGTATTTATTTAGCTAAGAGAGGTATGCATATCTTAGGAGGAAGAGAAATTCAATCTATATACTCCAGAGGCATTTTCTTTTTTTCCTTTAATGGGGAAAAAGCTAGTAAACTATTTCAATCACCTACACAGACACTGGTTCTAATGAATAATGCAGCGAGACCTGAGTTCCCTGAGGAGTAGTCAGCACCTTGCGGAATGAGGATTGTGAAAGGTCATGCATGGACATCCGCGTCCTCTTAGACTATGAAGTTGGCAAGTTTCACTCTCACTTCCTCTGTCTGTACTTCCATCCACCTTTCCAGATACTACATTCTATAAGAGATCTAGAATGTACTGCATTCTTACAGCACATGTGAAAAGGATTGATTAATTAAGTGATATTCACCTCCGTCCAGAGGCCGTGGAGGATCAAAATACATCTGTAGGAAGCTGTAGACCCAGCTTCGCTCTCCACCCCTAGTCTCACCTCCCACTGTCTGTACTCCCTGCAAGGTGTACAAAGAAGGGCCTGATTTGTTGCTTGGGATGGTTACTGGACCCTTCTAAAATGTTCTTAGGTGAGGTTTTATATTCCTGAAGTTTGACATTTCCTGAACTTTCATTAATTCTGATGACTGGGAAATTATCACCTAGTGAAATTTATTCAAAGCAGCCATGCGCCTCTCTAAATACCGGCTTTAAAATACTTAGGGAGCCTGGCAAGCTAATTGGCTTTTCTGTACGTTCCTTCTTGCAGAACAGTTGCAATCCAATACTGGGAAGACTTCCAGAAGGATTTCATCAAATAATAAGGAGATTATTCAGAGATCCATAATAATATCTTCAGACTCAAGTACAGAGACACTTTTGGAATGATTGTAACTGAAGAAAGATTTATAAAAGACAATTAAGTAGTTAATAATATAATTTCCAATAATAGTACCATAAATATGTTGTTGGGTAGTACATGGTAATTTTTTATTGTTTCCAAAATTTTATAATGTTTAAACATACTACAAATGCTATTAGTATTGAAATATGTTTATGTTGACCATGTCTTTGACAGATAACATTGTTTACCTTGATCTAGGTAAAGAAAAATAAGTTCGATAATCAAAGTAAAGAAGATGCTTTTCTTCTTTCTAAACCTCATTTGGTAAAAATATTTTGAACACAAAGACATAGCCAGCCAAACCCATACATGTCAGCTTATTTGCTGTCAAAATATTTTCTGTGTTAATATCAGCTAAAATACAAAATAACTCCTATGTGAATGGTCAGTAGAACATGCCATTAAAAATAAAATTCTATTATTTGGGCTTAAACTACTAACTTACAGGAATGGAAATCCTTATATAGCTACCAGCTTAATGCCAAAATAGAATAAGCAATAAATAAACATTTTCTAAACTAGAGATCATTGACTATGAGATAATAGTTATATTCATAGATGTTATTTTTGTTCATTATTTATTAATTTGTAAGCACTGTTGAATAGTTGGGATTAATAACTGGTCCTGTAGGGTGTCCTTTGGACTCACGACACCTAAGGATTTGATTCTCAGTCAATTCTCCTTGTAACTCAATTAATTATTAGGAGTTTATTTGTATTGCATCTAAGCTAAATGGGAATTGGGCCAATGTCTAGGTACTGTACCAAGCAATTGTTATCAAGTAATGAGTAGAAGGTATTGATGAGATGCAGCTGCTCTAGAGAGTAGGCAGGATCACATACTCCCAAAGGGGCTGTGTAACCAACCAGGTATAAAATATGAAAGGCCCTCAGAATAGATGGCTTCCCTGAGCCGAACTTGTCTAAACAAACAGCTTCATCTTTCATAATCACACATGATGCAAATATGAAATAACTAGGACACTGTAAATTGGGCCTGGGAGTTCTATGCTACTGCTGTGATGCTGTGTTGCTTCCTGTCATGTGTTTTTTCTTAAAGCTAAGCCCACTTGGTGGTGGGTAAGCTCTATCATATATCATGACTCTGATTGTCAATCCAAATCCAAGACTACTGCTAGAAGAATACTGTAGTGTTTAAATTAGTACCATTTTTATCTTCCTATATTTTTTCCTTGGATAGGCTTGGGTTTACTTGTTTTAGTAAAAATTCAGTTTTTTAGACTATGTAGTCACCAAGCCATTCCCTAAGAGATAGAAAGATCTACTCCAGAGAGTTCTAGGTACTTATTAGACCATATTGGCAAAAGCTTCATTTTGGCAAGTACTACAATCATGGAAGGAGTCCAAGCAGAAAACTCAACCTTGAGCCCTCTGTGGACGGAATCTGAAAGCAAAAAAGGCCTAAATAAAAGCCAAATATAGATACCGTAAGGAAAGAAAGATGCTCTAATGTTTATGTGGTATTTGTCAGAATCAGCGTTGGACAAAGAACTGAGACAATAGCTAGACAAAATTGTATTACAGAGAAGTCTTCCAGTTTACTAAGCTAGGGCTTGTCTTAAAAGTGGTCTCATTGACCGTGGCAGGCCAGATGCACTTAAAAAGAAAAAAACAAAAAACAAAAAAAATCGAGGCTTTGTCAGTTGATACATTTCCTGTGTTATCTGTCTTACCAAAGAGCCTGGAAACTCTGATCATAAAACCAAACTACAAGATTAATTGTTTTCAAGTAACAAAAGACATTAATGCAATTTTTATAGTGCAGTGGGTCTCATATGTTAGTACAGGCTAATGTTTTCTATTATATGCCATAATTTGTCTCTGAAATTAATACATATGTAATTTAGAAGTATTTTCTATTGTTTGGAATATGTATACATAAAATACCTATCTTACTAGACTTAATATTTTACATCTTCTGGTGATCAAAGGGAACAGAAATAAAACAATTTCTTGAAAGCACAATTTTAAGAACTGTAAATCTTTAAGTATCTTCTAAACTGAGTGCAAGGAAGCATGTATAGTATATTACTTCAGGTAGTATTAAAGCAATTTTGCAGAACAGTTGAAGTGACAGAGGACAGTGGATAGAAAAAAGCCAGATTTTTAAAAGGAATAATGTAAAAAAACAATTCTAATAAATTTGGCAATAATCACTAAATACATTTTTGTGAAGAATATTAAAGACATTTTTTGATTACTAAAAAAAGTTTTAATTGTTAAACACCAGCAATGTTAAAATATAGTGCCATTCTGTGTACAATTTCCCTCTAAAAGATTTCCCAACTCCTCAGCTACTCTCGTGTAGGCCATACTTAAAAAAACAAAAAATTACAGAATAACTGATAAGGAGCTAAAAAATAAAACATAGACTTTATGTGTCTCACTCAGAATATTGGAGATAGAAAAAAATTTAGAGGCCACTAAGAAGAAAGGGCCCTCATAAATTGAGGCCCTTCTCAAAGATCCTTCCTAGATTTAAGAACATATCAGCCGGGCGCGGTGGCTCACGCCTGTAATCCTAGCACTCTGGGAGGCCGAGGTGGGCGGATTGTTTGAGCTCAGGAGTTCGAAACCAGCCTGAGCAAGAGCGAGACCCCCGTCTCTACTAAAAATAGAAAGAAATTTATCGGACAACTAAAAATATATAGAAAAAATTAGCCGGGCATGGTGGCACATGCCTGCAGTCCCAGCTACTCGGGAGGCTGAGGCAGAAGGATCGCTTGAGCCCAGGAGTTTGAGGTTGCTGTGAGCTAGGCTGACGCCACGGCACTCTAGCCCGGGCAACACAGTGAGACTCTGTCTCAAAAAAAAAAAAAAAGAACATATCAGAAGTAAGCCAGCCCTCAAAGACACCGAAATCTAAACTCAAAAAACATGCATTGGCAAGAATTAGCATTAAAATAACTATTAAAGGGAATTTTTCTGGCAAAAGGAAAATGATTACAGATTGAAACAATAATATAGGCAAGGATGATAAACAATAGAATGGTTAAATATAAGGTTAAATCTCAGTGAATATTGATTATCAAAAGCAACATCTTATATGGTGTAAAATAAATGCAGATTTAAAGTACATAACAATAATAGAAAAAATAAGAGTTAAATGGAATTACAGTAAACAAATTCTAGTATTTCTGGAGAATGATAAACATACTAATGAGAAATACAGTCTAATTAATCAGTGGTAAATCTTGCAATCTCTAGGGTAACCACAAAAATAGCCAAGGAATACATAACAAACAAACTAAGAGAGGGTAAATAAAGTAATAAAGTATATAGATTAAAATAAAAAATAGAAGAACCAAACCATTAGGAAAATAAAAAAGATATAGTAAAATGCTAAATTCAAATACAAATATATTGATAAAATTTTAAATGTAAACTAACTAAATGTTCCAGCTAAAATTCAAAATTGTCAGAGTACATTAAAAAAGTCAGCTATACACTGCTTAAGATACAAACATTTGGAATGTTTATAAGTAAAAATGTTGGATATACACCATGCCCACTCTAAACAAAAGAAAACTAGTATGGCTATGCTGATACCTGACAAATTAACTCTAAGGTGGGAAGTATTAGTAGACTTAGAGAAAGAGACTTCCTAATGAAATGAAGTTGTCAATTCAACTGGAAGATACGCAATTCTAAATTCTTATGCATATTCATTTTGGGAGATTTTTAACACTTGTCTTTAGAAACTGATACAAAAAAAGCAGGAAAAATTGTAATAATAAAGAAGATTAAGAACATGATTATATTAATAATTCACATTAGGATAAATTGAACATAAATTTTATTGTACATACAGCCTTTCATGATACAAACTTTATCAACATCCACATCCTTTCCCTGATGTAAGGTTAAGCTTGGCCATCTGACTTGTGTTGGCTAATAAGACCTAAGTAAGAGAGAGGCTTTAATACATAGATTGCACTTTGCCATGTTCCCCTTTTCCTCTACTATTAGGACCCGGAACATACTTTTCTTGCTCCACTAGCCTGGGGACCAGAGAAATAATGACTGCCATGAATAAAGTCCCCTGCCAATAAATGACGGACATGTGTAGTGAGTGAAATAAATATCTCTGTTCCTCTAAACGACTAAGAGTTGAAATTGTGTTACTGCAGCATAACCTAGCTTATCCTACCTGCCTTAACCTACCTCCTCAACCTTGCAAATTACTCTCTCCTCCCTACATTTATGCACTAATTACCATGATCTACTTTTCTACTTTATTCTTTACTCCGTAATATTTACTGCCTTCCATTTTTTTGGGAGATCACCTTCCATGGGTCATTTGTGCTCACACACATCTTGCCGGGTATGCCAAGAATACAAAGCCCTGGTTGTTCTTTGCCTGGGACATTTCTGAGTTGTGCTTGTGGCAAGCAATCTTGAAGGAAAAGTTAATGTTTCTCTCTGAGACAAAGAAAAGACTTTCTTACTGTTTGTTATAAAATGGTGAATTTTCCATATTCAGTGTTCCTCCTTGTGATACGACCCCACTGTGTGCACCTCATCCATCTGGTCCCATCTGCATAATTCCCTTGGGAGGGGGGTGGTCTGCCTAATCCTCAAGCAAGATTTGCTAATAATCTGCCCTCTGTGCTGTGAGTAAAAGAGAACCTTGTCTCTGACTCAGGAGTCTCATGTTTTCTGCAGTAACAGGTTAAGCAGTGTCTAATTTAGTAACTTGCAGGAAGGTAAAACCCCAGAATATATCATCACATTATATTATCGACTTAATTATTATTATGTTTGGCACTTATTCTTGTTTATTATGTTTATTACTTATATTTATTAATTACTATTATGTCAATTATTTATTACTAATGCTTATTATCTTCCCACTAAAATGTAATTTCTTTGAAAGTGCTCAACTATGTATTGTTCCCTGACTTATGCCCAGCTACTAGATTAAGCCCAGGATTTAGTAAAATACTGAATAAGTATTTATTGAATAAATGAATGAATAATGAACAAGCTTTATCACAAAATAGCAAGCACCTAAATCTGATGCATTTAAGTTCCATACTGGGAATAGGAACTACTTTAGGTGATTTCTATTTTCTCTTATTTTAAGATTATATAATTCTATGATTGTTATTAACAGCCAGTGCTACAAAAAATTATAAAAAAGATTTAAAATATAACTCATGTATGAGAAGGACTTAGGAATCCTGCTTTCAAATAACTCAGGAATATGATGACATAATTTTTTCATGAGTTAATATATAGAAATGGGCTTTAAAGATAAAATACATCATGAGTTTCATGTGTGCATTTGTATATATGTGCATTCACTGAAGGAATTGTAAGAATGGTTGAGAATAAAATAAAATGATTTCTTGCATCTAAATTGATATATTTGGCAGAGTGGTGATATGTTTGAAAAAGGGATATAATTTTTTCCACTTGAAAATTGGTTTTTTTGACACTTGACAGGATGATATGAAAATTCATTTTTACCTTGGTGAATAGCTGGCAGAGAAGCAAGATTGTTACAGATATTTTATCTCGGGGGAGTATGTGGGTTTGACAGCTGGAAGGAAGAGGTTAGAGCTCATCACTTGGGTTGAGTGGGAGGAAATTAAAACTCAGAGGTAGGTCAGAACATCTTTAAGAGGGAGGAGGATTTAGGCAAGTGACTAGATAAAGTTCCAGATGGATTGGTTAGTGGGTGAAGAATGGCAGAATAATGGGCTGTGTATAGGAGGAAGTTCAGATTAGTAATTCATTGTGTGGAGTCATATACAGTAAAATGAAAAAAATTCTAAAGGCTTTTTTCTGTGGTGGGAAGTGTAGAGGACAGGAAGGGACAAATCTTATTTCCTGATGTTGCTTTCAAATTACCTAGAAAATTATGATGTGTTTCCTAAACCACTGGTCAGAATCAAACTATCTCCAGTATATAGGTCAGGTAAAATCTTTGATGTTAATTAAGACAATCATTTCATACATCAGTTTGACAAACCACAACTCTATTGAAAAGACTAAGAAGGTGTAAATTAATTTTTTTCCCTTCTCTTGAATCATTAACTCTCATAATGTTCTTTTAATTCCAAATTTTTAGAGAAAATCAAAAGAATATAATTATTTATTTATAGCCAACATACTACAAATTTCTTTAGAAACAGTGAGCTGTCTTGATATACCAGGTAAAAAAAAGAGAGAAGAGGGAACATCATATTGGGTTATTTCTTGTAGTAATAGTCTTTATTTTCATCACAGGACACAATCTTTCTATATCCCTTTTTTTAAAAGATGAAATTTCAGGTTATGAAAAACAGATGACAGCAACAGACAAGAGATAATAAAGAGATTGGTTACAAGATGTCAGACTAATAAAATACTTCTAGCTTCCTTCCTGATTAAATCCCTTAAAAGAGAAGAAAAACAATTTTTAAACTGGTAATCTAAACATCAAAACAAATGCCTTTAATGCCTGCCTGGACCAACACAAACAGAAACAGGCTATGCAGGTCATGACTCAAAAGGTAACTAATGCACACCTCATAGCATCTCTGCATGAGTGGATGAGGAATTCAGAGGGATTTCTGTAAGACTGAAAGCAAATGGAATTCGATTGATAAGAAACTGAAGCATAGGCATGAAATACTTAAAGACCATTTATCTGTAGTAGAAGATACAGCAAAGTAAGTGCATGTAAGGAGTAGAATGACGCCCCAGAGGTCTGTTGGGGCATTTAATTGTAAGCTTCACAGGCATTATTGCCTGGTTAGATGCTCCTCATCTCTTGCATTGGCTAAGCAAGAGGAAGCAAAGGTATTTGGACAATATCTCCGGTAGCTAGCAACTATTTAAGAGGAGATGAACCCTTCATATCCAGAAGAAAATCTACAATTACATGTCATCCAGATATATTCTATTCATCTCCCATGATCAACCATGCAAATTCCTATACTCAGAAACAGATCTAATAAAATTTGAACAGGTGTTCTCAAATATAACAATGACCAGATGACAATGAATCACCAAATATAGAAAAACAATTCAATAATAAGTGTAACATAGAAGGAAATTTTTCCAATGAATATTGGTATTTTCAACATGAGTGCACATACAACAAAATCCTAAGACAAATCAATGAAGAAAGAGCTACATATCGAAACGCCATAGTAAAATGTACAACTCTGAGGATAAAAAGAAAACCCAAAAGCTTCTGGAGAAACAAAAACAACATACCTACAAAAGAACAAGAATTATATTTGAATAAGCTTCCTTTGTCAACAGTAGCGGCTAGAGCATAAGAAGTAGTTATCAAGTTCAGGGAATATGATTGTGAATTTAAATTTTAATCTTATAGCCAGTCAAACCACCAATGAATTGAAAGAGCACAATAAAGACACCATAAAACATATAAATACTCATAAATTTCCCTAAAAACCAAACTTCTCAAAGAGAACTTCTAGGAGATTATTTCCAGTGAATTTTAAAATAAGCCCAATAAATAGGACTAAAAGTGGTAATAGACATATGGTAAGAAAAAAAAAAAACAAGTAAATGTTAAGTCTATGTAGCAGTTATTTTCTAATGTAAAATATGATAATAACATATGGATATTAAATCCAGATGCATGCAACCTGGGAGTGAAGAGAAATGCAGAAATTTCGGAATAAACACATGCAAAATTTTTAGAGAGAGAAGATTGGTTTGAGGGAGAGTATATTGCTTAATCCTGAACTTTGATAGAATAACTTAAGGGCAGATGTATGGAATAAAAACCATAATTTTCACTATCATGCAAGATATTGATGAATAACCTAAAAATAACTGAGGAAAAATGGGAAAAATTAAAGCATCAAAAGACAGAAAGAAATAATAACTACCAAGAGTGCACTAAATAGAACATACAAAATATGATAGCTGGAAGATTTCCAAACACATCACTTGTCAAAATTTACAAGAGAGAATGAAACTCTATTAGAAAGTTTGAGATTCACAGATTGTCTAAGAATATAAACTTATGCAAGATATACTTACTGGCACTCTAAAAGAACATTTTGAAATAAGAAGTAATTTAGTAGACAAATGCAAAAGAAGGTAGGCAGCACAATAAAAATAAGATTTCAATGTGAAACTCTTAAATGGAACAAAGAAAAATAATTCTTTCTGATAAAAGATGCATTTCACCAAGAAGATGTTCCAGGTGTTAACAAAATACTTTTGAAAAATACAAGGAGATTTAACAAATGAAAATGTCTAGAGAAATTTTAAGATAAATGACAAATATCATTTATATATATATATTCACACACACACGAACAAACACACACACACACACACACACACACACACACACACACACACACTCCCTCTCTCTCTCTCTCTCTGCATTCTAAAAATACAGCTCTTTACCAAAAATTTGGAGAATTCACAAATTAGCCAGGCATTAAGCCATAGACCAAATAAATCTCCATAGATTCCAAAAAGCAAAAACCATGCAGCCACATTTTTAAAATCACAATCAAGGTATCTACTTATTAATTTTAAAATGTTATTTTATCTCTTTAGATAAAGAAGGAATCAAATTAAAAATAAGAAACTCTTAGAAATTGACAAAGATGGCGTTACTATGTGTTAAAATCTCTGGGAAGTGACCAAAGTCATGCTCAGAAGAAAATGTATGCTGATGAATAGATTTATTAAAAAATAAAAAAAGTAAGTATGAGTTACCCAACCCAAGCTTCATATCGAAAAAGTAGTAGAATAAAAACCATGTAAAGCAGAAGAAAGGAATAAATAGATAAGAACACAATTTTCAAGAAAGAGTAGTTAAGACCAAAATGCTGAAAGCTAATATTTGAAGAGAATGTTAAATAGATACACTATGGCAAAACTAATAAAGAAAAAAATGAGCACAATTACTACTAAATAATATTAGAAGTGATAAATAAAGAATAATACAGATGCAGAGTGCTATTAAGTAGACAAGACAAAAATATAAGAACACCTGCGTTCTGGGTCGAATTGTGCACCTCAAAAATTCGTATGTTGACATCTAAACCTCAGTACCTCAGAATATGACCTTATTTGGAGATAAGGTCTTTATAGAGGTAACCAAGTTCAAAATTAGGTGATTAGGTGGGCTCTAATCCAATATAATTAGCATTCATAAAAAGGAGGAGATTGAAACAAAGAGACAGACACTCATGAGGGAAAAATGATCTGAAGAGACACAGGGAGAAGAGGCCACATACTAGTCAAGGAGAGAAGCTGGGAACAGATCCCTTCCTCACAGCCCTCAGAAGAAACCAACACTTCCAACATCTTAATTTTGGACTTCTAGACTCCAGAACTGTGAGATAATAAATTTCTGTTATTTAAGCCACCCAGTTTGTGACACTTTGTTATCACAACCTTGGCAAACACTATGTATACCAACTCTATGTTTAGCAATGCAAACTCTATGTATACCAATGTATTTGAAAATCTAGAAAAAATAGACGATTCCTATGAATACTTAAAATTTCTCCTAAATGTTCATTATAATTAGTTCAAGAATAGAGAAGAAATCAAGTAGAAAAATTTCAACATACCAATAATCATTGAAGTAATTAAATACTGCTAAAGATCAACATCCGTAAAATACACTCAGATCAGATCATTTTATCTATGAGTTCTATTTAAGGAATAGATGATTCCAATTTTTTATAAACCATTTTAAATAGCAGAAATAGGTATAAATGTAAACTTTCCCAATTTGTTTCACAAAATTAGCATAATCTTGAAACAAATAAACAAAGAACTTGAAAAAGATAAAAATAACTATTTTTCAATTTTGTTTATGAATTTGTATAAAAAATGCTATATAGACTTTTGGCAACAGGTATCAAGCAATATATTAAAAGAAGAGTGCAGCATCAACAACAGTTTCACGAATGTAAGAATGTTTCAGCATAAAGAAATACTATAGTCACACCAGAAAAGATTGAAGAAAAAGAATAGGATCTTCTCAATAGATGGCAAAACAAATAAAAAATTCGAGCTCAATTTTAATCAAATTTTCCTAGCCAGATTGCAATGTAAGGAAACATTCTTAGCTTGATAAATGTTATCTAACAGAAACCACAGTAAGTAACTTACCAACAGTAAATCAGTGAAAAACTCTTGTTTAACTCAAGAATGAGACTGATGACCATTTTCAATACTACTTATTATCATTGCAGTGAGGTCCTAAGCAATGGAATCACATTTGTTTTGTTTTTTTTTTTAAGGAATGAACTGTAAATATTAGCTAGGAAAAGAAAAAAATCTCATTGTTTGCAGGTTAGGTTTCTTCGCAGGTGTATTAGTTTGCTAGGGCTACCATAAAAAGTACTACAAACCGGATAGCTTAACACAACAAGAATTTATTCTCTCACAGTTCTGTGAACTAAAAGTGAAAAATCAAGGTGCTTTCAGAGACATGCTCCTTTCGAGGGCTCTAGGGAAGAATGCTTCCTTGCCTGTTCCTAGCTTGTGATGGTGACATTGATCCTTGTCTGAATCACTCCAATCTCTGGCTCTCTGGTCACATAGCATATTCCATATGCGTTTTTGTCTTTACACGACCTTTGCTCTTCTTTTAAGGACATCACTCAGATTGGATTAGGGCCAACCCTAATACCCTCATCTTTATTTGGTTGCATCTGCAAGGATTTTATTTCCAAAAAAGGTCATATTCTAAGGTAGTGGAGTGTAAGATTTCAAAATATGTTTGGGGGGGGGTACAATTCAACTCATAACAATATGTATGCAAAATATGAACTGAAAAGCAACTAGAAGTAATAAGCAAATTGAAAAACGTGACCATACATAAAACCAGCATCAAATATTTCTTTTCCCTTAGGTCAAAAATAACAAAGAAAAAGCTGTAATGAGAGGGAGAAATAGAGGGCAAAGAGTGATTCCCATTCACAGTAACAATAACAACAAAACAATAGAAACCTTAGAATAAGCATTAAGAATGTCATTGATATACAGAGAAAAATTCACCAATTCTGGTATAAAAGTCTAAATATTAAGAGAGACATTCCGTTTCCTAGATGGCAAGATATATAACAGTAACAAAACACACTCAATAGAAATTAATCTGTGAATTCGATTATAACAGAAATCAAAACACTAAATTTTATCTTTTTCATGGAATGCCACAAGCTTATTTTTCAAGATAACATAAAGATAAAACTGCAAAAATAAACAACAGATAAAGACTTTATTGAAAAATAAGAACACTAATGGGGATTACTTGCCCCACCACATGATAGTAATAATCATAGCAATAGTAACACGGTAATAGACTCCACTTATGTATCAGGCATTCTAATAAGAGCTTTACATATATTATTTGATATAATTAGGAATTTTTACTATCTTAATTTGATAGATGAGGGATCTGAGGCACTGGATGGCTAAGTATTTAGCCCATGGTCACACTTTTAGTAGCTGTGTGGTCTCATTCTAGGGTTCACATCTTTGACCAGTATCATATGCAGCCTGATAAAAATATTATAAAGACAAAATAAAACCATTTGATATTGTCATAGATATAGGCATATAACTAGTGGAAAAGTACAGAGTCCAGATGCTGACCTATGTCAGTATGGGAGTGGAAAGGTTTTCCAAATCATTATGAAAATTAACATGTAGAAATTCCTTATCCGTTTAGCAAAATTTAACAGATTTTAGCTCACACTATTCAGTGTGTGTAACATAAAACTATACATAAATAAGAAGAAAATATCAGAGCACATTTTGCAATTTACTTTTTAAAAATAGGGTTTATTTTTTAGAGCGGTTTTAGGTTCACAGTAAAATTGAGAGGAAGACACAGAGATTTCCACTGTATCTCCTGCCCAGACACATACATAGCCTCCTACATTACTAACATTCTCCACCACAGTGGTACATATGTTACAGTGGATAAGCCTACTTTGACACATCATTACATCCGAAGTTCATTGTTTACATTAAGGTTCACTCTTGGTGTTGCATATCTGATGGTTTTCTTTTTCAGTTTTATAGAGATGTAATTGACAAATAAAAATTGTATATATTCAAGGTGTACCATTTGATGTTTTCATATATGTATACATTGTAAAATGATTCCCACAATCAAGCTAATTATACATCACTTCACATAGTTACCATATTTTTTGTGGTGAGAACATTTAAGATCTACTCTTTTAGCAAATTTCAAATATGCAATACAGTATTATTAACTTTAGTTACTGTGCTGTACATTAGATCTCCTGGACGTATTCATGACACATAACTGAAACTTTGTACCATTTGCCCCAAATCTTCCATTTTCCTCACCTCCTCAACGGCCTCTGGCAAACACCATTCTACTCTACGCTTCTATTACTTCAACTTTTTTAGATTACTCACGTTTGTGAGATCATGAAGTGTTTCTGGCTATTTCACTTAGCGTAATATCCTGCAGCTTCATTCATGTTGTCACAAATGGCAGGATTTTCTTCTTTTTTATGGGTGAGCTATATCACATTGCATATATATATACACACACACATATATGTGTGTGTGTGTGTGTGTCTGTGTGTGTATTCTTTATAATATACCACATTTTCTTTATCCATTAATCAGTCTTAGGTTAATTCCAACTAGCTTGAATCAACTTAGCTTGATTCAATAGTTTGGTTATTGTGAATAATGCTGCAATGACTATGAAGTACAAATATCTCTTTGAGATGCTGATTTAATTTTCTTTGCATATATATCCTAAAGTGGAATTACTGAATTATATGGTAGTTTTATTTTTAATTTTTTGAGGAAACTTCATACTGTTTTCCATAGTAGCTATACCAATTCACATTTCCATCATCAGCACACAAGGGTTCTCAATTCTCCGCATCTTTGCCCACATCTGTTATCTTTCATCTTTTTGATACCAGCCATTCTAACAAGTCAAGTGTGAGGTGATAACTCATTGTGGTTTTGATTTGCATTTCCTTGCTAACTAGTGATTTTGACCATTTCTTCATATGCCTTTTGGCTATTTGTATATCTACTTTTGAGAAATGTCTATTCAGATCCTTTGCTCACTTTTAAATTTAGTTATTTGGTTTTTTTTTTCTGTTGAGTTCTTTGAGTTCACGAAATATTTTGGATATTAACCCTTTAACAGACCTCTGGTTTACAAATGTTTCCCACTCATTCTTTAGGTTGCCTCTTTACTCTGCTATTTCCCTTGTAGTGCAGAAGCTTTTTTGTTTGATGCAGCCACATTTGTCTATTTTTATTGCTTATGCTTTTGGGGTCCTTTACAAAAAATCATTATGTGGACCAAAGTCAACACATTCCTCCTTCATTTTCTTCCAGTAGTTTTATAGTTTCAGCTCTTATGTTTAAGTCTTTAATCCATTTTGAGCTGACATTCGTTTATGGTGTGAGAAAAGGGTCCTATCTCTTTCTTCTGCATGTGGATATCCACTTATACTAACACTGTTTATTGAAGAGACTATCCTTTCCCCACTGTGTGTTCTTGACTCTCTTATCAAAGATTAGTTGACTTTTTATACTCTTTTTTTTTTTTTTTTTTTGACAGTCTCGTTCTGTTGCCCGGGCTAGAGTGCTGTGGCATCAGCCTAGCTCACAGCAACCTCAAACTCCTGGGCTCAAGCAGTCCTTCTGCCTCAGCCTCCCAAGTAGCTGGGACTACAGGCATGCGCTATCACGCCTGGCTAATTTTTTCTATACACTTTTAGTCATCCAGCTAATTTCTTTCTATTTTTAGTAGAGACGGGGTCTCACTCTTGCTCAGGCTGGTCTCAAACTCCTGAGCTCAAGTAATCCTCCCACCTCAGCCTCCCAAAGTGCTAGGATTACAGGCATAAGCCATCATGCCCAGAGAGATTAGTAGACTTTTTAAATGAGAGTTTATTTATGGGCTCTCTCTTCTGGTCTATAAGCCTCCTTTCATGTTGGTACCATAATGTTTTGATTACTTTAGCTTTGTAGTATATTTTGAAATCAAGTATTATAATGCCTCTAGCTTTGTTCTTCTTTCTCAGGATTGCATTAGGTGTTTGAGAGGACTTATGATTTCATATGAATTTTAGGATTGTTTGTTCTGTCTATAAAAAATACCATTTTGATTTTCTAGGAATTGCATTGAATCTGTACATCACTTTGGGTAGTATGGGCATTTTAACAATATTAATTCTTCCAGTCCATAAACATGGGATAGCCTTCCGTTTATTTATGTCTTCTTCAATTTATTTAATTACGCTAAGCCACTTTGTGCCTTTCGATTGGAGAATTTATTACACTTGCATATAAAATAATTTTTTATATCTGAGGACCTACAATTACCATTTTGTTAATTGCTTTCCTACTGTTTTGAAGTTTCTTTCTTCCTTTCTTCCTCTCTTCCTCTTTTTGTCTTCCTGTATGATTTGATGATTTGTGCAGTGGTATGTTTTGATTTATTTCTCTTTATCTTTTGTGTATTTGCAGAAATGTTTTCTTTGTGATTACCATGAGGCATACATGAAGCATCTTATGGTTATAACAGTCTATTTTAATAACTACTTAACTTTGACTACACACAAAGACTCTACACTTTAACTTTTCCTCCCCCATATTTTGTGTTATTTATGTCACAATTTATATCTTTTTATATTGTGCATTCATTAATAAATTATTGCAGTTATAGTTTGATATTTTTGTTTTTCAAATTTTACTTTTGTTGTTAAAATTGATTTACTCACTACTGTTACAGTATCATAGTATTATGAATTTGATTATATTTTTACCTTCACCATAACTTTAATACTTTCATATAGTTAGTGTCCCTTTTTTTTCCACATTGAAGAATTTGCTTTCATATTTCTTCTAAGGCAAGTCTAATGGTAATGAACTCATTCAGCTTTTGTCTGAAAAAGTCTTTAGGTCTCCTTCATTTCTGAAGGAAAGCTTGTTGTTTGGCAGTTATTCTTTCAGTACTTTGAATCTACCATCCCACTTTCTCCTGGCTTGAAGTTTCTGCTGAGAAGTTTTCTGACAGCCTTACAAATATTCTACTGTATGTGATGAGTCCCTCCCTTTTTTCAAAAATTTCTGCTTCCAAAATTCTCTTTCTGTCTTTGACTTTTGAGACTTTGATAATGTATCTCAGTGAAAATCTCTTTATATTTAATCCTGATGTTTATTTCCCTCTCTGGATTTGAAAAGTTTTCTGCCATTGTTTCTTTAAATAAGCTTTCTGCACATTTCTCTTTCTCTGTTCCTTCTTAAAACTCCCATAATGCAAATATTTATTTGTTTGGTGGTTTCCCATTAGTCTCATAGTCTTTCTTCACTCTTTTTCATTCTTTTTTTCTTTTTTGTTCATCTGTCTGAGTAATTGCAAGTGACTTTCCTTCACTGATTCTTCTGCTTTATTGAATCTGTTGTTGAAAATTTTTGTGAAATTTTTCAGTTATTGTGTTTTTCAGCTCCAGAATTTGTTTGGTTTTCTTCTACAACATCTGTCTCTTTGTCGAACTCATTTTGTCCAAGTATTATTTTCTCGATTTTTTGTTTACATATTTATGTGTGTTCTTTTGTAGCTCACTGAGCTTCTGTAGGATAACTATTTTGAATTCTTTGTTAGGCATTTCTTTAGGTACAGTTACTGGTGTTTTATTTTGTTCCTTTATGGTGTTATGTTTTCCTCATCATTTTTCATCCTAGTGGTATTGCATTGGTATCTGTGCATCTGAATTAGGCATATGAGACTGGCATTAGCTAGGAAAGAACTTATCAGTTAGCCTGTCCAGAGATTGCTGCTCAAGTCCTCAGGTAGTCTGGTCTGGTGTCTGGGTCAGTGGGAAGGTTGTCCTGGAGCTTGGGTCCACAGGGGATGACCTGGTGCCTGGGTCTGCAGGAGTGAGCCCATTCCTGGGTCCACTCGGGTGAGCCTGGAGCTTGTCATTGTGGGTGATCCTGGTGCTAGATCTGCGTGTGGACCTGGATCCTGGGTCTGCAGGGCCCAGCCTGACACCAGAGTTTGCTGGGGTGGGCCTGGCTACTGAACAGCTTGCCTAAATCCTGGGTCCACAGAGGTAGGCCTGGCATAGGGGTGAGCCTTGAGTCTGAGTTTGCAGTCACCAGCCTGGCACTGGGGTGAGCCTCACACCACGGTCCATGGGTGTGGGCCTGGTGCTGAGTCCATGGGGGCCAGTCTGGGATCCACTGAGGTGGGCCTATAGCCTGGAGCCATGAGTGGAGGTCTGTGTCCTGTGTCCATGAAGGATGCCCTGGAGTCTAGTCCTATGGAGGCAGGCCGGAGCACAGGGCTGCAGCAGATCTATGACGGCTGTCCTGGCACCAGAATTCCCTGAGGCAGGCCTGATGCTGGGGTTGGCAATGAAGTCAGGTGCTCATTTCACTCTTCTTTCCCCACATGAAGAGTATCTCACTCAGTGTTGCTCTGTGTGGGCTTGGAGAAGTGACACAAGCAGGCGGAATGAAACCATCCTTCCTATGCTCTTCCTTGTGTCTTTTCTTATTTCTGCACTCCACCCAGGTCCTGTAATCTCTCATCCGGATTCCTTAGCTCTTACAAAGGTATTTATTGCATAGATAGTTATTCAAATTGATGTTTCTGTGATGGTACAAGTGCTGGAAACTTGTTATTCTTCCACCTTGCTGATGTCACTCCCTCCATTCTGTGAGTTTTGATAGTGTAATGTCTAATGAAAACTATCTGCCATTATAAAATCACACAGAATGGGTTCACCACCTTGAAAATCCTCTGTGCTTTACCTATTTATCCCTCCCTTCCTCCAACCCCTGTCAACCACTGATCCTCCATGGTTTTGCCTTTTCCAGCACGTCATGTAGTTGGAATTATACTGTATGTAGCTTTTTCCGATTGACTTTTTTCACTTAGTAATATGCATTTAAGATTCCTCCATGTCTTTTTATGGCTTGATAGCTCATTTCTTTCAGTAATGAATAATATTCCATTGTTTGGCTATACCACAATTTATTTGCCCATTTGCCTACTGAAGTACATCTTGGTTGCTTTCAAGTTTTGGCAATTATAAATAAAGCTGCTGTAAATGCTTGTGTGCAGAGTTTTGCATGGACATAAATTTTCAGTTCATTTGGATAAATGCCAAGGAGCATGATTACTAGATAGTGGTAAGTATATGTTTAGTTTTGTAAGAAATTGCCAAACTATCTCTCAAAGTGGGTGTACAATTTTGTATTCCCAACACCAGTGAATAAGTGTTCCTGTTATAACTTACATTTATAATCCACTTTCTTCACAGAAATTATCTTATATATTAATTAATTCACTTAGTCTGTTGTTCCTTAATGGAAGATATTATTATTGTTTTCATAGGATGCAAAATAGAGACTAACTTCAGTAACATTTAGTATTCTTGGTAAAAATACCTTGAAAAATAAACTACTTTCAGTGCAACTACTCCATGTTGAGACTATATAAAAAGCTCTGATATAACCAAATAGAAAAATAAGAACAACCTAAAAGATACAAGTAAAGCATTCAAAGAGCCAAATAAAAGTAATATATAAGTAGTCAAAAATACATTGAAATATACTGGAACACACTAATGATAAGAGAAAGGCAAATCAAAAAAGAAAAAAAATTTGTTTATCCAAAATATTAAGGAATATTTGAAGGATAATATTTGTCTTGATATAGTTATGGGAGTACAGGTAATCTCATATACTCTTATTGAAATTATAAATTGGTAATTGGTTATATATTACAAAGTAAATACGTGTAGAACAAATAAGGGAATGAAAACCATGGAGTCACGTTTTCAAAAAACTCTACTACTAGTCATCTATATTGCAGAACTAGTTGCCCAGTTGCATTATCTATTATATAAATCTTTTATAAGACATATATATTCATGAATCACTCATGTAATTTAAACAAATTTTTAAATGAATAGTTAATTTTTCCAATCCTGTAGCCAAATATGCACACCTTATTCACTGGCCAAATAAGAGCCTTCGTTTCAGGAGCTGAGTAAAAGAAACATTTATTAAGTATAAGACACTATTTTGCCACTAGAGATAGTGTGTGTGTGTGTGTTTGAATTGGCAGTTTTTTAATATCGAACTTTTGATAGATTTACATATTAACACATAATTTTACATAAAAAAGATATTCCTGGATGATAAAATAAAATATTTTCTTTACAAATATCTTCGCTTGTGAAGATCAATTATAGATTTTAAGAAAAGTGTAAAAATCTTGTTTTTCCTAAGAATTATCTAATGTTATCTCAATAAAGGTTTAATTAACTATGAGCATCCACTTTCTCTCGCTCTTATTCCCTAACCTTCTCTCTCCTTCTCTCCCTCTCACTCCTGTGAGTATGTGGGACGTGATAATCAATACTGAGGATTTCTCTATCATTCTTCCAAACCAAGTTTCCTTGACTCACTGTGGCAGTGTTCAGTCTGAAAATTTCTAGAAAGCACTGTTTGACATATTCCTTTTAGTCTCTTGAATGTGATTTGCTTAATTTAAACATGGGGGAAGATGTTTCCTGATGATACTAAGAATGTAGATTTGTTAGTGTCTTGTTTACTACCAAAGGCAACATTTTGATCAAAATCGTTACACACAGATTTAAATAATGAAATGCCATTGTTCTGAATATATGGTATCTTTACTAAGATGAAAGACAACATTTTGTCTTTTCAATTATCTAAACGATCCACAGCTGCTCAGTTTTGTTATCGTGAGTTGGCTTCATAGCTAAACTAATTTTTGAAATCTGCTTTCTGAGATTAGCAGTGCCCTCTCCCCTAATTTGAACAAAAAAAATAATTGGAAAGGCACATGTATCAGCTTCCAGTTTATGCAAGATCATTTATTTGAAATCCCTTGAGCTCCTCCAATTAGAAAACAAGTTTTTGAGTTAATATCCTTCAATTGTTAAAAACTTGCGTCACTGCAAGAGCGCGGTGAAACGTAAAGGTCCCAGCACACTGGCAGTTGATTGTGAGGGGATGTGATTGTTCCACATTTAGACTGGAAAGGGTTAGGAACTCTGCTTCCTAATGTGCTTAATGAATGAAAGGAAAATTGGACCCCTGAGCCAGAGTCAATGACCTAAGGGAGTGAAAAATGTTCGCAGGTTAACAAGGGCAACTGTTCCTTGCCATAATTCCCAGTGGAGGTGAATGACAAACCAACCAATGAACCTCTGTCTTGATATTATCTATTTATACAATTTTCTTGCAAGGAAAATAAATTAGCATAGCTCTGGAAGACACCAGTGCTGAATATCTTAAACTCTACGTTTGTTCCCTTTTGCTACTGATTTACTCATTCATTAATATATTCGTTTTTAATAATTCATTTTGGTATGTATAATTTAAATATACTAAGATATTTAATGTATCAGCTAATAACATTTTAAATATTAAGGGTGTAATACACCTTAACATAACAGCAAAGTCAGAACAAATAACTTTATAGTGACATAGTAACACCTTCTTTGTAATCTAATTAGTGCAAAAACTCCGGAGATTTTTTTCCCTAAAAGTGGGAATTATTTCAAACTTTTGTTTAAAAATATTTCTTTCTTTTGAATTGAAAGGAGTTTTCACAGGCATAGCCAAGCCACCGCCCTGCTTGTGTTCACAGATACAAAATCTCTGATTGGCTCTCAATGAGTCATTCCTAGTCAAGAATCTTATCTTAACACCTGCCTTATCTTTAACATCCTTTTCAAATTCTTGTAGAAAAACAATACCCAAGAAGGAAAAAAAAAAAATATTTGGGACTACTCCAGTTTTGAAACACCTGCCTTAGAGATAAAGACTGTAATTTTAGGCATTTGTAATGCCTTTGCTTTTGGACTGGAATTTGTTCTGCATGCTGTGAGCTTCCACTAACTTTCCCAAACATGTGCTTGGCCTGCGCTTTGCTTCAGTCTAGTAAATTATAAAATGACAAGATCATCTCTGTTACCATAGAAAAATCTGTGTATCAGAAAATCCGTGAAGCTCTGGCTTCACAGTAAATGTATTTTATGAGTTGAAGAAACATTACAACATCAGCTCTAATGAATCCGTCAATAATTCTTCATGACTTAATTCCAGTCTGATACTGATAATCTTCAACTTAAAGTCAAGAATGACATCCCAGGTTTATGTGACCCTGTGAACCAAATTAGAATCTCTTTAAAAAAAAAAAAAAAATTACAGACAGGAACTACACAGCTGGAAACCAGAAGCACCAGTTTTACTTGGGCTATTAAGAAAATTCACAGTTAACTGAATAAAAAATATTTATTCTACCTCATTTATGTTTCCCTTGGTATTTAGACATGTCTCACGTTGGTGCTTGTGAAGAGGTTATTGTAAGAACATAAATTTGTTTTAAAACCATGAGTTAATTTGCTATGCAAACATCACTAATTACTGAGCAATTATATAATTTATGCTATTATATGAATTAGTTACATTGATTTTTAAATTTGCTTTTTTCTGCATGTATAAATGTTCTGACACTAACTAGACAGTTTTGGCCTGAGGCTCACTCCAGCTGAACTCCAAGCAACCAGAAACTATTTAGAGGGAAATTATAGTAAGGGTGTCTAAGCAAAATTAACTAGCTTCAGAGAGTTTGCTTTGCAAAACCAAATTAACTAAGTGATAGCAAATGTCACAGTACTAAAACAAAATATTTTAAAAATAGATAATAAAAACACTAAACAGCCTCACAAGATCCCTTTTATATTTTGCTTTCTGGAAGTTAGCTGGCAGCAGTTTGACGAGAAGGAATGACAGAGACAGAGGCAAATGAATTATCAAAGGGCAGAGGAAAGAATGTGAGAGGTTGTGCTTTAAAACTATGATGACATTGAGCGTGCTCAAGAGTTCCTTTAAAATGACAAGGCTCAGACAATACCAAACACTATATTGTGGAAGATGTGGAGAAATTGGAACCCTTGTTCATTGTTGGAGATATAAAACGGCTCAGCCATTTTGGAAAACAGTGTGGCAGTTCCTCAAAAGGTTAAACAGAGCTACCGTATGACCCAGTGATTCTACTCCTAGGTAAACACCTGCTGTAGAGTGAATGGTAGTTAATTCACTGGCACCACAGGCCCAGAGTGTGCAAGCCTGAGAAACAAGGCCATCTCTTCCTCGGTTTCAGAGGGTGGAACCACCTCTTTGATTTCAGTGGGAGAGACTGCCCAACCCAGGGGGGCCTCAGGGACAATCCACAGGCTGTGGCTGAAGGGATGGGATCACCACCCAGGCCTGAGGGTAAGGGGCTGCCACACCTAAGGGCTCTGAAGGTGAGGTTGCCACCCCAGGAGGCCTAAAGGGGCCAGAGGGCAGAGCATCTAGCCAAAGAGGATTATTCTCCAGACTTAAGACCTAATGAATTTGTTTAGCTGGGTTTTGGGTTTGCTTGGGACCCATCACCTCTTTCATCTTTCTGATTTCTCCATTTTGGAATGGAAATTTCTATGCTATGCCTGTTTTACCATTATATTTTGGTAACAATTAACTTGTCTAGTTTCAAAGATTCACAACTGGAGAGGAATTTCATCTCAAGAAGAATCATAACTTGAGTTTCACCTATACCTGATTCAGACAATGTTTGGATGAGATTGTGGACTCGGAGTTGGTGCTGGAATGAGTTAAGACTTTGGGGGCTGTTGGGATGGGATGAATATACTTTGCATGTGAGAAGGACATGTATTGGGTGGGAGCAGAAGGCAGAATGTTATGGACTGAATTGTATCTCCTCCCAAATCCATAGAAATGTCCATTCCCCAGCCTTGGCAACTACTAATCTAGCCTCTCCCTCTACAGATTTACCTATTTTGGACATTTCATATGAATGACATCATAAAATAAATGATCTTTTGTAATTGTATAATTTAGAATATTGTTTTTAAGGTTCATCTACACTGCAGCATGTATCTGTACTTTACTCATTTTTGCTGAATAATGTTCCATATATCACCTTTCCATTCGTCAGTTGATGAACATTTGAGCTGTTTCCACTTTTTAGCTATTATATATAAAGCTATTATGAACATTTATGTACTAATTATGTAGACACATATTTTTATTTTTAGGAGGAATACGATTAGGAGTAAAATTGCTGGGTCACGTAGTAACTCTATGTTTTAGCTTTCTGAGGAAAACTAAACTGTTTTCCAAAGTGAATGTACAATTTTTTTACCATCCTATGAGAAATGCATGAGCACCAACACTTTTTACTATCTGTTTTTTTTTATGTTAACCATCATAGTAGATGCCAAGTAGTATCTCATTATGGCTTTGATTTGCATTTGCCTAAGACTAATAAAGTTGGGAATCTTTTGATGAGTTTATTTGGGATTTGTATATCCTCTTTCGAGAAATGTCTATTCAAACATTTTGCCCATTTTAATTTGAGACGTTTTTCTCTTTATTGGTGAGTTAGGAGATTCCTTAATATTCTGGATACAAGTCTCTTAACATATATATGATTTGCATTTTTTTTTATTCTGTGGGTTGCTTTAATTTTTTTTAATGATGTTCCTTGAACACAAAAGATTTTTAATTTAGATTCTCTAATTTGCCTATTTTTTTCTTTTGTTATTTGTGTTTAACTCAAAGTCATAAAGATTTACTCCTATGTTTTCTTCTAAAAGTTTTGTAGTATTTATATTTAGGTCTATCCTCCATTTTGAGTTAAGTTTTGTATATGCTATGAGGAATAAGTCCAGTTTTATTCTTTTGCATAGGGTAGTCACTCGCAAAAAATTAAAAAAATTATCCACTTGGGGGGGGAGGAGCCAAGATGGTGGATGAGAAAAGCCACCAGTCAGAGTGTCTCTGCAAAAAAGACAAATTTTAGAAGAAAGAGAAAAAAATAAACTATCAGAGAGACATAGATCGGGTGAGGGCCGGAAGGAAGGGTGCCTGAAACTATGGGAGATTCCATGGGAAGACGTTGTGGAGGAAAACTGCAAGGAGAAAGGTCCCGAGAAGCTTGGAGACCAGCAACAAGGGTAGGTGGAGCAGTTAACTTTCCCCTCCTTTGCATCTCGGACTGCTGGTGGGCTCCTGAGCGGTTGGAGAGACCTGCCAACACCAGCCCAGAGACGGCTGCCACCAGTGAGCAGTGACCTCTTGCGGACTGAGCGCGTGGCTCCCAGATTCCTCGGGGCACCTCCCCGGGCTGCAGATGCCATAGCTCTCCATTCTCTCCTTCCCCCTCCCTACCTGTGGTGCCCAGAGAGACAATTTATCCATCACTTGGAGGCATCTCCAAGGAATGGGACCTTTCCTTTTGGGGCCCTACAGCAGACTGAGGGGTACCCAGACTGCAAGCTCCCTACCCGCCAGCCCTCCCAGGTTCTGCTTGCCTGGGGACTCCAGGAGAGCGGAGCAAATCCCAAGGTGGAGTGAAATCGATCCAGCTTGGGCACCCTGTAGGTGTTTCAAGACCAGCTCCCCTCCCCCTGGCAGGGTCAGGGATTGACCTCCAGGGCCCAGGGGACAGGCCTGCAGACCAGACCCTGTACACCCAAGTCAGGATCGCACTGCCCCGGGGCACAGAAGAGAGATCTGTGAAAGAGCCTACTGAGGAATGTATGCCGTCAGGGGCAGATCAGTGTGCCTGAGTGGCAGCCCTCCTCCCAAAAGAGGGCTGTGCACCCAGCTCAGGCTGCGATCCTGGGTAGGGAACCTCCCGGCCCATGTCACAGCCAGGGTAGATCCATTGGCCTGAGGTCCTGCTTGCTGGCAGAGGCCTGGGAGAGGCTATGGAGAGGAGGAGGGTGGAGGGGAGCCAGACCTGCTGCAGAGTGTGGGTCTTGGACAGCCCCACCCCTCAAGCCTAGACCTTTAGCTGAGTCAAGCCATTTCAGCCCCTCCCAGCAGCTTTGCACAGAAACAAAGAGCAGATCTTTGACCCCTGCTAATAGCAGTGGTGGAGCCTAAGGGTGGGCTTACCCAACCCAGCCCCACCCAGACTCACATCCCCCACTGAGGTGGAGAACAAGGACACACCTGGAAGTCCAAGGGCCCCACCCATCACCCGAGGCACAAGAGGGCATCTCTAGAGGAACAAGAGCTAGCTACAGGACCCAAAAACAGCACGTTCCTCCCTGCAAGTGCCACCTACTGACAGAGAGGTCATCCTGACACCATTTACTGCATCTACTGATTCATCATAAACGGTGTGGTCGAATCTCACCCACAAACACCACCTACTGGCTCAGAGACTAAACAGGGTGTGTCATTATCCAAACAAAAATCTAAAAGCAAGAAGCAACAACTGATTCAGATGGGAAGGAACTAGCGAAAGAACTCTGGAAGTATGAAGACTCAAAAGGAAAGCACACCCCCAAAGAGGAATAACAGCTCCCCAGCAATTGACATTAACCAAACTCAGAACACAAAAATGACAGAAGAAGAATTTCAAACATGGATTGTGAGAAAACTGAATGATATGCAAGAAAAAATGGATAACCAACACAAAGAAACCACATAAAAAATCCAGGACTTGGAAGAAAAATTCACTAAAGAAATTGAAATGTTAAAGAAAAATCAAACTGATCTCCTGGAAATGAAGGGCATATTCAGGGAACTACAAGACACCGTGGAAAGCCTCAAGAATAGAGTAGATCAAACAGAAGAAAGAATCTCAGAGATTGAAGACAACTCCTTCCAATTAAATAAGTCAGTCACAGAGATCGAGCAGAAAATTAAGAGAAAAGAAATAAGCCTACAAGAAATGCGGGATTATGTGAAAAAACCGAACTTGAGGGGTATAGGGGTTCTGGAAGGCGGAGAAGAAAACACTCAAGGGCTGGATAAGCTATTTGAAGAATTAATAGAGGAGAACTTCCCAGGCCTTGCTAAAAATCTAGGTATACAGGTGTAAGAAGCTCAACGGACCCCAGGGAGATTCAATGCAAATGGGAAGAGACCACATCATGCAGTCATCAGATTGACCAAAATATCCACTAAAAAGGCCCTTCTAAGAGCTGTAAGTTGAAAGAAACAAATAACATACAAAGGAAAGCCCATGGGAATAACTCCAGATTTCTCAACTGAAACCCTACAAGCAAGAAGAGACTGGGGCCCCATTCTCACTCTTCTGAAACAGAATAATGCCCAGCCTAGAATTGTACCCTGCTAAACTAAGTTTCATATATGAAGGAGAAATAAAGACATTCTCAGATAAGCAAAGACTGAGGGAATTCACCAAGACAAGACCAGCTATCCAAGAAGTACTCAAAACAGAATTACACAAGGATCAGCACAGCAAACACTCTCGACTGTGAAACCACTCAAAAGTTAAAGATCTAAGGCTAGATTCCACAATGGCTCAAGAGAAAAAACAAAGCAACAAAATGCAACCCAACAGAATGAATGGTAATTCACCCCACTTATCGGTTCTCTCAATAAATGTGAATGGTTTGAACTCCCCTCTCAAGAGACATAGGTTGCCCGAATGGATTAAAAAAACAAACGAACAAATGAACAACAACAACAACGAAAAAAAAAACAAGCATCTGCTGTCTCCAGGAAATGCATCTAACCTTCAAGGATGCATTTAGGCTGAAGGTAAAGAGGTGGAAATCAATATTTCAAGCAAATGGAAGCCAAAAGAAGGCTGGTGTGGCAGTTTTGATCTCAGATAACTTGGTTTTTAAATCAACAAAAGTAATGAAAGACAAAGGGAGTCACTATATAATGGTGAAGGGTACAGTTCAACAAGAAGACATAACAATTCTAAATATGCATGCACCCAACTTAGGTGCACCCAGATTCATAAAGCAAACTCTACTTGATCTAAACAAATTGATAGACAGCAACACCATAATAGTTGGAGACTTAAACACCCCACTGACAGCACAGGACAGATCCTCCAAACAGAAAATTAACAAAGAAATAATGGACTTAAACAGAACTCTAGAACAAATGGGCTTGACTGACATTTACAGGGCATTCTACCCCAAAACCACTGAATATATGTTCTTCTCATCAGCTCATGGGACATTCTCTAAGATTGACCATATTCTAGGACACAAAACATGTCTCAAAAAATTTTAAAAAATAGAAATCATACTATGCATCTTCTCAGATCACAGTGGAATAAAAACAGAAATCAACCCCAACAGAAACTCTCATCTCTACACAAAGTCATGGAAATTAAACAACTTTCTGCTGAACGATTCCTTCATAAACAACGAAGAAAAGATGGAAATCAAAATTCAATTCTTTGAACTAAATGACAAAAGTGATGCAAGTTATCAAAATCTGTGGGACACAGCCAAAGTAGTCCTGAGAGGAAAGTTTATTTCCATAAATGCCTATACCCAAAAGTCAAAAAGATCACAAATAGACAACCTAATAAATCGACTCAAAGAACTGGAAAAAGAAGAAGAGACCAACCCTAAACCCAGCAGAAGAAGGGAAATTAATAAGATCAAATCAGAAATAAATGAAATTGACAACAGGGAAACTATATGGAAGATTAATAAAACAAAAAGTTGGTTCTTTGAATAAATAAACAAAATTGACACATCTTAAACTAAACTAACAAAAAACAAAAAAGAAAAATCCCTAATAAGCTCCATCAGGAACAAAAAAGGATAAGTTACAACTCATGCCATGGAGATTCAAAATATAAGTTATGAATAGTACAAAAACCTTTATGCACACAAACTGGAAAATGTGGAGGAAATGGACAAATTTTTAGAAACACACAGCCTCCCTAGGCTCTACCAGGAAGAAATACAATTCCTGAACAGACCAATATCAAGGACTGAAATTGAAACAGCAATAAAAAACATTCCTAAAAAGAAAAGTCCCAGACCAGATGGTTTCACATCCTAATTTTACCACATCTACAAAGAAGAACTGGTGCCTATTCTGCAGAAATTATTCCACAACATCGAGAAGGGTGGATTCCTCCCCGACACATTTTATGAAGCCAACATAACCCTGATACAAAAAGCAGGAAAGGATGAAACAAAAAAGGAAAACTACAGACCAATATCTCTTATGAATACAGATGCAAAAATTCTCAACAAAATTCTAACTAACCGAATCCAGGTGCTTACTAAGAAAATAATCCATCATGACCAAGTCAGCTTCATCCCAGAGATGCAGGGATGGTTCAACATATGCAAATCTATAAATGTAATTCACCACATAAATAGGAGTAAAACCAAAAAACATATGATTCTCTCAATAGATGCAGAAAAAGCATTTGACAAAATTCAACACCGTTTTATGATCAGAACGCTCAACCAAATAGGCATAGACAGGGCTTACCTAAAAATGATACAAGCCATTTATGACAAACCCACAGCCAACATCATACTGAATGGGGAAAAATTGAAAGCATTCCCACTCAGAACTGGAACTAGACAAGGTTGCCCACTATCTCCACTTCTATTCAACATAGTGCTGGAATTCCTGGCCACAGCAATCAGGCAAGAGAGTGGAATTAAAGGCATATGAATGGGAACAGAAGAGATCAAACTCTCACTATTTGCTGATGACATGATACTATATTTAGAAAACCGCATGGATTCAACCAAGAGGCTCCTGGAATTGATAAATGAATTTAGTAAAGTCTCAGGATATAAAATCATTACACACAAATCAGAGGCTTTCATATATGCCAACGGCAGTCATACTGAGAACCAAATCAAAGACTCAATTCCATTCACAATAACAACAAAGAAAATAAAGTGTCTAGGAATATATTTAACTAAGGAGGTAAAAGACCTCTACAGGGAGAACTATGAAACATTGAGGAAGGAAATAGCAGAGGACGTAAACAGGTGGAAAACCATACCATGCTCGTGGGTCGGCATAATCAACATCGTTAAGATGTCTATACTACCCAAGGTGATCCACAGATTCAATGCAATCCCTATTAAAATACCAACATCATTCTTCCCAGATGTAGAAAAATTAATTTTACGCTTTGTATGGAACCAGAGAGGACCCCGCATAGCAAAAACAATTCTAGGCAATAAAAACAAAATGGGAGGTATCAACTTACTAGACTTCAAACTTTATTATAAGGCTGTAGTAATCAAAACAGCTTGGTACTGGCACAAAAATAGAGCCATTGACCAGTGGAACAGAACTGAGAACCCAGATATAAAACCATCCTCATATAGCCACCTAATCTTTGACAAAGCAGACAAAAACATACACTGGGGAAAGAATCCTTATTCGATAAATGGTGCTGGGAAAACTGAATAGCCACATGTAGAAGACTGAACCAGGATCCACACCTTTCACCTCTCACAAAGTCAACTCACGCTGGGTAACAGATTTAAACCTAAGGAGAAAACTATTAGAATTCTAGAGGAAGATGTTGGAAATACTCTTCTGGACATTGGCTTAGGCAAAGAATTTATGAAGAAGACCCTAAAGGCAATCACAGCAACAACCAAAATAAATAAATGGGACCTGATCAAATTAAAAAGCTTCTGCACAGCCAAATAAACTGTCACAAGAGCAAACAGACAACCTACAGAGTGGGAGAAAATTTTTGCATGCTACAAATCGGATAAAGGGCTGATAACTAGAATCTACTTAGAACTCAGGAAAATCAACAAGAAAAATTGAAACAACCCTATCAAAAAGTGGGCAAAGGACATGAACAGAAACTTTTCAAAAGAAGACAGAATAATGGCCCAAAAACATATGAAAAAATGTTCAACATCTCTAATCGTCAGGGTAATGAAAATCGAAACCACAATGAGATATCACTTATCTCCAGTGAGACTGGCCTTTATCAAAAAGTCCCAAAACAATAAATGTTGGCATGGATGCGGAGAGATAGGAACACTCATACACTGCTGGTGGGACTGCAAACTAGTGCAACCTCTGTGGAAAGCAATATGGAGATACCTTAAAGAGATACAAGCAGAAGTACCATTCGATCCAGCAATCCCATTACTGGGCATCTACCCAAAAGAACAAATGATACTCTATAAGAAAGACACCTGCACCCAAATGTTTACAGCAGCACAATTCACAATTGCGAAGATGTGGAAACAACCCAAGTGTCTATCAGTACATAAGTGGATTAATAAAATGTGTTATGTGTATACCATGGAGCACTATTCAGCTTTAAGAAACAGTGGTGATATAGCACCTCTTGTATACTCCTGGATAGAGCTGGAATGTATTCTACTAAGTGAAGTACCCCAAGAATGGAAAAACAAGCACCACATGTACTCACCATCAAATTGGTATTAACTGATCAACAAATAAGTGTACATATAAGAATAACATCTATTGGATATCGGGCAGGGGGGAGGGGGGAGGAGGGGACGGGTATATGTATACACAATGAGTGCAATGCACACCATCTGGGGGATGGACACACTTGAAATTCGGACTTGGGGAGGAGGGGGGGAAAGGGCGACGTACGTAACCTAAACATCTATACCCCCATAATATGCTGAAATTAAAAAAAAAAAAATTATCCACTTGGAAAAAACTATTGAACACTTGAAAAGGCTATTTTTCCTCTGTCTTAAAAGTTTTGTCTAAGATAAATTGAACAAAAATGTGAAAGTCTATTTCTGGACTCTTTACTATATTCCATTTATTGACACATCTATTCTTATATCTGCACCACAGTCTTAAATATTAATAGATGAAAGCTTTGAAATCAGGACGTCTGATCCCTCCAACTTTGTTCTTTTTCAAGATTGTTTCAGTTATTCTGTGTCCCATGCCTGTTCATAGAAATTTGGGGATCAGTTTGTCAACTTTTTCAGAAAAGACAACAGGAATTTTTGTAAGGATTTTGCTGCATATGTATCAATTTGTGAAGTATTGACACCTTTGCAATATTAAATTTTCCAATCCATGAACGTTTATTTTCATTTACGCAGGAATTCTATTATTTCTTTCAGCAATACTTTGTAATATTCAGTGCAGAAGACTTGAACTTCTTTTGTTAAATTTTATTACTGCTATGGTTTGGATATCATTTGTCCCTCTAAAACTCATGTTGAAATTTGATCCCCAATGTGGCAGTATTAAGAGGTGTGGCCTAGTGTGAGGTGTATGGGGGAAGATCATGTATGAATAGATTAATGTCTTTTCATGGGGGTGAGTTAGTTCTCCCTCTCCCAGGAATGGGTTAGTTCCCTTGAAAGTGGGTTGTTAAATAGATCTGGAATCCTTGGTTTCTCTCCTTTGCTTCCTTTTTTGACATGTAGTCTCTTTCTAAATGCCCTCCCCTCTTCTACCTTCTGCCATGAGTTGAAGCAGCTTCAGGCTCTCACCAGATACAGCTACCCAATCTTGAACCTTCGAGCCACTAGAATTGTGAGGCAAATAAAACTCTTTCCTTTATAAACTACCTAGCCTCAGTTGTTCTGTTATAGCAATATTAAACAAACTAATAAAACACCACATATTTTATTCTTTTTGATTTTAATGTAAATGGAATAGTTTTCTTAGATTTATTTTTGAATTGTTCATTGGCAGTGTCCAGGTAAACAATTGATTCTTTTTTTATTGTTTTTATATCCTGCAACATTGTTGAATTTGTTCATTGGTTCCAAAACTTTGAGAGGGAAACAGGGAATTTCTTATGATTTTTAACATTCAAGATCATGTCATCTACACATAGAGATGATTTTCTTTCTTTTTTCCCAATCGAATTGAATTTTTTTTTCTGCCTAATTTCCCTATGTAGAACCTTCAGTATGATATTGAATAGAAGTGGCTAGAGTAAACACCTGTTCAACAGATACTTTTTATCACACTGTAGAAAGTCGCTTCTATTCATACATTTTTGAAATTTTATAAAAGAGTTTGAATTTTATCAAATGATTTTTTTCATTTATTGAGATGACCATGTAGTAAATATCCTTAATCCTTGTAATATGGCATATTAAATTGACTAGTTTTCATATGTTAAACCATTCTTGGTATAAATCTCACTTGGTCATGGTAGATACTTATTTTTATTGTTACTGGATTTGGTTTACTGGTCATTTTTTTTTTAGGGTTTTTGCATTTACATTCATAAGAGATATTGGCATATCTCTTCTTATGATATTTTGTCTTATCTTTTTGTCTTTGGTTTCTTTTTGGTTTGTGAGGTCAGTAGTGATGTGGGACTCTTATTCTTGATCTTAGTAATATGAGTCTTCTCTCTTTTTTCTTGGTCAATCTTGTTCTAGGTTTGTCAATATTCTTGATTTTTTCAAAAAATAACCTTCTGGTTTTGCTGATTTTCTCTATTGTCTTTCTATCTCCAAATAATTTATTTCTGCTGTAATCTGTATTATTTTCTTTCTTCTATAAGCATTAGGTTTAGTTTGATCTTCTTTTTCTAGTTTCTGTAGCTGGAAGTTTAGGTTATTGATTTTAGATCTTTTTTGTCTTTTTAATGTAGACATTTACAGGTATGAATTTACCTCTAAATACTCCTTTACGTGCATCAAGTTTTGGTATGTTGTGTTTTTATTTTCATTCATCTCAAAGTATTTTTTATTTTTGTTTGTGATTTCTTCTTTGATCCATGGGTTGTTTACAAGCATGTTTTTTAATTTCCTCAAATTTCAAAATTTCTCAAAACTCCTTATGTTATTGATAATTTTGTTCATTTGTATAATTTCAATCCTTTTTTAATTTATAAAGATTTTTTTAAGGGCCAAATATGTTGTCTATCTTGGAGAATGACCCAGTTGTACTAGAGAACAATGGGTATTCTGTTGTCGTTGGGCTGAATTTTCAATAAATCTCCATTAAGTCTACTTGCTTTATAGTTTTGTTCAAGTTTTCTCTTTATTTTCTGATATTCTGCATACTAATTTTATTCATTATTGAAAATGGCATTTCAGTCTCCACCTATTTTTGTTACAGTCTATCTCTCCCTTCAGTTTTGCTAGGTTTTTATTCATGTATTTAGAGTCTTTGTTCTTAAATGGATATATATGTGAAATTGTTTAATCCTGAAGAATTGACTCTTTTGTCAGTGTAAAATGTTTTGTTTTGTATTTAGGAATAATCTTTGTTTTAAAGTATAGTTCGTTTGATTTTAGTAACCATTGCAGCTCTCTTGTGATGATTGTTTGCATGGTATATATTTTACCATCATTTTACTTTTAACCTATTTGTATCTTTGAATATATTGTGTCTCTCTTATAGACAATATATAGTCAGATCTCCTTAAAAAATTAATCATTGTAAACCAATCTCTGGTTTTCTATTGGAGGATAGAATTTATATTTAATGTAATTACTAATGAGGTAGAGTTTACAGTTGTCATTTTTCTATTTATTTTCTATAGGTCTCATGTTTTTTTTTATTATTTTGGGTTAATTGAAAATTTTCTAATATATTATTGAAATTCTTATTGTTTCTTTCACTGTTTTTGAGTTATTCTCCAAGACTGCTCTAGGGATGAAAATTAACATCTTAACTTAAATGATCTAGTTCAGACTATCATCAACTTCATTTTAATATTATACAAAAGCTTTGCTCCAGTATAGCTCTATTTTCTCCCCCTCCTTTGTGCTACAATTGTTCTGCAAATTACATCTTTATATATTATAGTCTCACCAACATAGTTTTAGAGTTATTGATTTATGCCCTTGTATTTTACAATAAATAAAAGAAGAAAATATTTACAAACCAAAAGATGTAGATACCGTCACTTCCATTTAATCTATGTAGTTACCTTTACCACTGCTTTTATTTCTTTACATTGAAGCAAGTTATTGTCTAATGTCCTTTTATTTCAGCCTGAAGGACCCCCCGACACCCCCACCTTTAGTATTTCTTATAGGGCAGGTCTGCTAATGATGAAGTCTCTCAGTTTTGGTATCTATGAATGTTAATTTCTCCTTTGTTTTTGAAGGATGCTTTTGTTAGATACATAATTCTTGGTTAACAGTGTTTTCTTTTTCAGCACTTTCAAAAGTCATCACAATGCCATTTATCTCCATGGTTTCTAATGAAAAGCCAGCCATTTGGCTTTTCAGTAAGCTTATTGACGTTTTCTTCCATGTGATGAGTCACTTTTTTCTTGCAGCTTTAAAAGTGTCTCTTCTGAATGCTTGACTATCACATGTCTAGGTGTATATCTCTTGGAGTTTATCCTATTTGGAGTTTATTAATATTCTTGAATTGCATTTTAATGTTTTTCTTTAAATTTGAGAAGCCTATGACCAGAATTTCTTCAGATATCCTTTCTGCCTCTTACTGTCTCTGTACTCTTTTAGGGACTTTCATTTTGCATGAAATAGACTGAATAATGTCTCCTCAAAAATTTTCATGTTCTAATCCACAATATGTGTTAAATAACATGGCAAAAGTGTCTTTGCAGATGTGATTAAGTTAAGAATCTGAAAATGTGGTCCCTATCCTGAATTATCCAATATAAGCACAAGAGTCTCCCTAAGTATAAAAGGGAGGCAGAAGAGTCACAGTCAGAGATGGTTATGACAAAAGCAGAGTTTAGACTGATGTGTGGCCACAAGCCAGAAATTTTAGGCATCTTCTAAAAGCTGGAAAAGACAAGAAAACAAATTTTCCCCTAAAGCCTGTACAAGGAACACAGCCTAATTGAGGCTTTGGCTTTAGCCCAGTGAGACTTCTGACCTTGAGAACTGTAAGATAACAAATTTGTGTTTTTGAAGTCACTAAATTTTACATAATTTATCACAGCAGGAATAGGAGAAACTAATACAATGAGTACATTCCTATGCTTGATGGTGTCCCACAGGGTGCTGAGGCTCTGTTCATCTTGTCTTCACTTTTTTCTTTCTGTTCCTCAGACTAGATGATCTCAACTGACATCTCTCCAAGTTTTCCGATTCTTTCTTCTGCCAGTTTAAATCTGCTTTTGAGCTCTAGCGAATTTTTCATTGCATTTACTGTACATTTCAATTGCACAATTTCTCTTATTTTTTAAGAACAAATTATATCTTTATTGATATTCTTTTTTTTTGATGACACATTGTTCTATTTTCTTTTAATTCCTTAAACACAGGTTTTTTAGTTGTTTAAACATATTTCTAATAGCTCATTTAATGTCTTTGCTTAGTATGTCCAATGTTGTGGTTTCCTCAAAAACACTTTGTACAGTCTGCTTTTCCCCCATGTATAGACCATAAATTCCTGCTTATTTGCATGTCTCATAATTTTTTGTTAAGAATTAAACATCATAAATAATATAATGTAGTAACTCTTAAAATCAGTCTCTTTTACCCAGTTTGTTGTTGTTGCTATTTATTTATTTATTGACTTTCCTGGACTAATTTCGTAAAGTCTGTATTCTTTGTCATACGTGGCCACTGAAGTCTCTGCTCAATTAGCTTAGTGCTCAGCTCATGGTTAGACAGAGATTTATTTAAATACATCAAACAAAGTAATCTCTCAGTCTTTGCCAAGGGGCTCTGTGTATATGTGTTGGGGTGTGTCCTTAATGCCTTGGCAGAGATTTTATAATAACCAGGCCTTAATCTTTACTTCCTGCTGTGTAGAGCCTCAAAATTAATAAGAGGTGAAAGATGAATGCCTCTCAAGCCTTTTCTGGGTATGCACATAGACCTGTATATGGACCTGGAATTCTAGATTTCTAGGAATATATTAGAGCTTTTCATAGGCCCCTATGAACATCTCATTCAAAGTTTCTTGAAAGTATTTTGGTCTGCCTTTGCTAGTCTCACTGATATCACCGTCTTGGACAGATACAATGTTAAACATTTGCCACTGATTGTTCCCAACAAACAACTCAGAGATAAGACTACTGTTCACACACAGCAATCTTATAGTCATGTCAAATAAACACAAGCCCTGAAATTGGAGCTTTTGCAGGAAACTGCCAGACTAGTCAAACAGTGACAGTTTCCTGGGAAACGGGTGCTTCCAATTAATTCTGCCATCACATGGTGGGGTAGTTTGCTGATTTTCACAGCTACTATGGTTGCAAGGCTATTGGTTTTCAAGGCTACCACAGAGTTGGAGAGTGAGAATGGAATAAGCCAAAATGCCACAAAGATCTTTGCTTTTATTGAGATTCAGCCATATTTTTAAAATAAATTCTCTTAGTATTGGTCAATTTCCAGAGTTTTGTAAAACTTGATTTTGACTATTTTTGTTTTAATTGCTTTTCTGAAAAAAAGGATTTTTAGAGGTCCTTTCTTCTCCATTTCAGAAGTGCTTCTCCTATCTTTCTTTTTAGTATAGGATTTGGTCATCTATCATCTAAAATTAATTAAACATTTTAAATATATCTTTGCAGAAGATCTATACCAATAAGATGCACAAACTTTTAGAAATCTAAACTTTGTTGTTTTTCCTTTATTATTTTAACACTCCATAGTCCCTGAGGAGATTTTTCTGGAAAAAAAAATCAAAGATCTTATGATATCCATTTTATGACACAGAACTACTTGCCTAGCATGCCACACTCCCTCATAGCTTCTACTTTTTGCATATTCTGTACCCTTGGCTTGGCCAGTTTGACTGACGAATTCCTTCTAGTAATTTTTCAACTCACAGCTCATATCACAACTCAAGCACTCCTTTTCTGAAGCCTTTCTGTAGTCCCAGAGATAATGACTTTTCATATCTGCATTGCAGTGTGTACATTCCTCCTTAAATAACTTATTTTTGGGGGCGGGGGCATTTATGCAGTTTTTATTTATTCGACTATAAAGATTGCAGCAATTTTTGATGTGTAACACCTTCTATTGCTATAAATTTGGTTCAGGATCAGAACAGGATTCAGGAAAGGGAGAGAACAAAAATAAGTCTCCAAACAAACACTGAAACAGAGAAATACTTTTTTTTTTTAAGTTTTCTTTTTACCTTTAATTAAATGTCCTTTCCCATAGACTTCCCTAGACTGGTTTGCAATCAAAGGTAATAGGAGACAAGGCTTTGGGCATTTTGAAGAAACTGCAGGTCAAGCCATGGTGCCAAGCAGAAGACTGAAACCCTGATTTGAGTGTCAAATCTCAGGCATGGTGTGGGATAGAGGCAGATTCTCAAATGTTTCCTAGTGTTCTCTCATTTTCACAATTAGATTTTCCCTTCTGTGGCTAATCCAGGGCAGTATGCAATCCCCTCATTTCCTCTCCTTGTCAAACTACTGTTTGGAGGAAACCTGGCAGGCATCAGTGAGTGGCTTCTGCTTAGATTGGCAAGACCATAGACCAGCTCTGACCCACCTCCTTAACATTTTAAGTAGTATATAACTGTTGTTCGCCATCTGTACCCACAACCTAAAATACTGAGATTATAGAATTTCAATTTTATAAACCCTGCACTTAGAACAATGCCTGCTGCATACTATGAACTGCTTGTATAATTGGTGAAAAATTGGGTAACAGAGTTGAGTCATGAACAAGAAAGTTTGGAGAGAGGGAAATAATTATAAGGAGGACCATGGCATTGGCCATTTTTAAGCAAAGAAGAATACATTTTGGATAACTTTCCTTTCTCCCTTCTCCAGTAAATGACAAATAACGTTGTTCCCTTTTCTCCTCTAGTGAGGAAAATCCCTTTTAGCACAGTATTGCCTCTGTTTGCACTAAGAGTTAATAGTTCAGAGCTCAAAAGAAAAGACTTGGCATGGGCAGGGATGGGAGGAGAATTACAGAGCCAAAATATTTCTCTTCATTTTTTCCTCCAACTCTGGGAAGGAAGAAAACATAAAACTGAATATTATATTAAGCATTAAACAAGGAAAATATTCTCACTCTATGATTAAAGAAAAATGCTGCTATTGTGATGATGTCAGGTATAATAAAATAAAATAAATAAATTATAAGAAGTAATCCTGTTTTAGGAAGTTATACTGGTTGACATGTCATATCTTTTCCATTTGTAGTTTCCCTAACTCTGATTTGTTGCCAACAAAAATTGGTGTTGGTTAAGATGAATAAAAACCTAAGCATGGGAAGAAGTTGATGGATAGCTTTATGTGATGTGCATGGAAAAATCCTCTTCAGGAAAGAATCCAAATTACTAACTGGAAAAGGGTGGGAAGAGTAACTCATGTCAGTGAAGAAAAATTTATGAAAAATCAAAAGGTCAGAACTTTGGATATTTGTAAGTTAAGGTGTATTTTGACTTGTCCTGGAGAGATTCAACAACTACAACTCTACTGTATGGTTTCCAATAAAATTACTTGGCTCAAATAATATCCCATTTCATTACCTTGCTTTCTGTGAGGACAAGTGAAATATACCAGTACAACTAGCAAGCCAAATTACACAATATTTGAGAGATCTTGAGGCATGGACGTGTCAGCTATATTGCATCCACGTTTCTCTTCGTGTACCATTATCGCAATCAACAATTAGCTGTTCAAAGCAACCAAAGCTGTTCTCAGATTTTGTTACATCGTGTCTTCTATACTTACCAAGGCAGTATAATTTCTCTTACAGGAAGAAGAATTTATGTGTGACAATTATCAATTTTACTATTTAGTTTAAAATCCAAAATTTAAAAAGACAATAGTAAAAAGTGGCTTTTTTTTCATTTAAAACACTACTAATTAGCTAAACATTACATTAAAATAAATATTGGTTTAATGTAATGCTTAACATTGGGCAAGTTTCTGTCTATCGATGTTCTGGTATTTAGGAAAACAAATGTGCTAAAAACATTGATCTGACACATATTAAATTCCCCTTTCTTTGCATCTTACCTATTTGTCTATTTCTATTTCTAAATATAATGCATACTAACAAATAAATGGTCAACAAAGAAAATATGATAAACCCACAGCACAGAGATAATTACTGGTAACTCTTTCAGGATAATACACTTCCATGTGTTTTTTTTTCTTTCTTTTTTTAGGTTATTTTACAAAAATGATGCTATCCAAACTCGTTATAATCTTTAATTAACTTAAAATATTAATATTATTTTTTTAAGTGGCCAATTTTTCTTTTTTAGTGTCATTCTTTTTTTCTTTCCTCTAATGCTTAAACAAAATATTCTACCTTGTCACTAGAGGCAAAAACCGTTAACGCTTTCTAATCTAATGAAAAGTATTATTCCCTCTTTATGGTGAGGAAAGTGAATTACCTAGAACTTCATTTACTTATCCATGTTCACACAGCTAGCAACAGCTTAAGCTGAAATCGAAACACCAGTACGTATGACTTCATGTTCTGCCTGCCTCACCACGTTGCATTTATCGTTCTTAGTGTCAAAAATCTAAATGTTAGTATTGGTTTCTAAATAAACATTCCTGGCACTTAAATGATATTTAAATCTTAGTTATCACTAAGTTGTCGATGACTATTGATCTAAATGTCATCACTAGCAGATTAAGCTACCTGCCAAAATGTAATATTTTTGGAATTCAGAAACCAAGAACTGTATTAGCACCTTATCTTTAATTACTGCTTCTTGAATGAATTCTAGTTTTTCAAGCTCCAAGGCCAGGCTTTCTTCCTTCCCTCCTCATTTCCTTTTCTTCCTTTTATCAACACATACTTTTGAATGTCTATTACATGCCAGGTTTTATGCTAATGTGATATATACCAGGGATTTATCCATGGAAAGATTAAAAAAAAAAAATGGGAGTGACTATCCCTGCCACATTGGAAATTAAAGTCTAGTGTTCTTTGAATTAGGCATCAAATAATGAAAAATGGTAACTCTAATATTACTATAAAGGAATATGAAACCCATGAGAAAAAGAAATAGGGTGGGCTTTTGGCCTGTAGACATGGCAGAGTGGGGGCAGGTTGGGGGCGAATCTACTAAGTCATGGATCAGAAGGGCTCCCATACAGCAAGGTCATGAATTTTTAAAAACTAAATGATAAGAGGAAGCAAGTAGTGGTTGAACTAATAGTAAGCATCAGAATATTCTGCCAAGAAATAAAATGGTAAAAGTACTCAAAAGTGGGTTTAGAAAGACAGCTTTTCCAGCCCCTGAGAGCCCATCAATGCTTAGAATAGGCAGGAGCTTAAACACCTGGGCTGCAAGACTTAAGTTCAAAAGGTAGAACCGCAGTTGGTTTTAGTTTTCAGAAGGGGGGCCAGTAAGGGAATGACATATTGCTGCCCTAGAAGATGGCTACAGCATTGGCTAAGCTTGTAAAACCAGACCAAGTCTTAGGGGCATGTGTCTGGGATATTGTTGCTAGAATGTAGCCCTAGGTTAGAGCAGGACTGAGCTAATTTTTCTGGTTTACGACTCCTTGTATCATTTCTGACCAGCCTTAGGATTGGTTGTATCGTATGGAAACGCCAGAACATTCAGGGATCCCTCGAGTGGTCTTAGTTAAATGGAGAGAGGATGGTGGCATCCCAAATTCAGACAGGTCATTACAATAAACAAGGACAATAGGGGAATAAAAAAAAAAGAAGAAGAAGAAAAATAAGATTTGGAGAGACACCCATAGGACTTTGCTTTCCTTTCTGAAATTCTGAATGACTAATTTGTCCCTGGATACCACAAGCACCAATTACTCATTGCAAAAGCGCTTAGAACATTTTTTGTGAGTTTTTTAAAAACACTTTTCAATCATTATTCCCAGGTTATATAAGTAGAATTTAGATATAGCCCCTTTGAGCATTTTTATCTTATGATATATAGGATGCTATATTTTTGAATTGGGTAAATTTCCATTGACTTTATGTTTAGGCCTCCCAGGATCATGTTCTGTAATACTGCAGAAAAGCAACTTGATTCCACTGAGGCTGCATGTAAGTTATGGCATTCTCATAAATGTTGACTGGGATTACTCCAGAGAAGAAGCAGAAAGAGACACTCCACAGAATAGTCAGCAATATCAGGTAAGAAAACTCTGGTTAGATCCAGGAGGAAGAGTATGATATATATTATAGCAAAAACTATATACTGTCACAACAGTATATCACTGCAGTCAAGAGCATAGTCTCTGAAGGTGGGATTATTGGGTTTCAATCTCAGTTTTGCTACTTACTATTTGTGTGATGTGGTGAAGTCACTTAATCTCTCAGAATCTCTGCTTGCTTATTAGTAAAATGAGGGCATAATAATGGGACCTGCTTCAAAGGGTACTATTACAATTACAGGAGCCAATGTGTGACAAATATATACGTACACGCATATGTCCATGTAGGGCTATGACCAGAAAATTAAAATTATTATTATTATTATTTCTGGTTGGTGATACCCTGCACTAGTTTTGATAGAAAGTACTTCTAGCATGGCCAAACCAGAAGCGTGCCTACTTTCTGCTCATGTAACTATTATAGAATCTGAGAGCAGCCAAACTGAATCTCATAAAATTCACTAACTACTCTTTACTAAAAATTCAGGTTCAAATGAACACAGCAGAAATCCTATAACTGACATTTTGATTATCTAGTCTAATACCAACTTGATAGCCTTAGGTAAGAGGGCTCCTACTATACCTTCTATACCATAAATGCTTTTCTGGTACACCCAACCTTGCCACCATTAGGCCAAGTGTGCAGTTTAGACCAAAAGGTATCAAGTTTGATCTGAGCAGTGTTGGAATCAGGTTTTTGCTCTTGTTTTCCAGACATTATATTTAACATTAGTTTTCTAGTAGTTTAATTGTACTTTACCTCATATTGTTTGAATTTAGGTTTAACTAAACTCCCATGTTGCTCCAATATTCTGCAAGTTTTTCAGTTGATAGACAAGATGAGCTACACTTCCTTGCTTCTCTTATTTAACAAACTACCTATTTTAGTTCTATTGTTCCCAGTTAAAAAGTGACCTCATGCTCGCTGACACATATTCACTGGTTATACAAGAAATGTTGATATTTTGTCTTTCGTGCATCCAGTCAGTCTTTTCTCACTCTCTCTCAGTTCTGCCCTCCAATTTCTTTGAAGCCACTGTCCATTTGACATGAAAAATGTACTTATAGTCTCGTGGCTAATTATTTCAAGGGGAGGTGAAAAAAAATCTTGAACGTGGCATGATTAACTCCATCTGCTTCAACTACAGCAATTGCACACTTCAGGATTTCTTTGTAATGATAACTTTTCAGCAATTTACTTTTGTTAAACATTGCATTCCATTCCTCCAACGCTGGACTGATTTTTCTATACATCTTCAGAGAATTAACCCTATCCTGCAGCACATTTTAAAGATCATAATTTTTTTTTCTGTGAAATTTTATGCAACTGGATTCTTTTTGTTAGTTTTTACCAAATTATTATCACCTCATGTGTCATTATTCAAGTCTTCAAGTTCAAATGGCCACAGCAGAAGGCCTATAACTGACATTTTGATTAACTAACCTGATATCAGTTTGATAGCCTTGGATAAGAGGGTTCCTATTTCCCATCACAAAAGTGAATGATTCCATTGTGGATGACTGTCTCATTTCACATCCAGGATAAAGAGCTAGAGTCGGGGTTTGAGGCCAAACTGAGGAGAGTTCCTCCCATCACTGACATATGACTATTATCTCTGCTTATCCGTGTCATATCAGGAATGTTTCTCCTGTTGCCATCAGACAGGATTCTCTGCAATAAAGTTCTTAATAGTTGTCAGTTCTCTTGTGTAGATGCTTAGGAGTGGAATTGCTGGATCATATAGTAATTTTATGTTTAACTTTTTGAGAAACTACCAAACTGTTGTCTAAAGTGGCTGCACCAATTTATATTCCCATGATCTATATTTGTCTACATCCTAATCAACATTTATTATTATCTGTCTTAATTATTATAGTGATTCCAATTGGAGTAAATGGTGTCTTATTGTGGTTTTTAAGTTGCATTTCTGTGGACAGGGGAATGGGAGTAGGCCAAGTTAAAACATCACAAAGTTCAGTTGTTTTTCTGGAATATAATTGCTCTTCAGAGTATTGTAAGCCTTTGCTTAGAGTGCTGAAAAAATTGATTTTGCTGATATTTAGTTGCTTTTGTGGAAGAAAAGGCTTATCAAGGTCCTCACTCCACCATTCCAGAAGTGTTACCTCAAGTCTAACATATTGTGATGAGACTTTCTGTGACTTTAACCTTATAAAATTCAATCCTTATTCAGAAATTCTTTCCCTTTATTTTCTCTCTCTTTTATTTGTTATCTCAACATTTAAATTTTTCTCCATTAAAAATTGATTTTGACAGAAGCCAGCCGACTGTCTAACTTCCATATGTTAAATAATACTTCCTTTCTCCAGATGCTTATCATTACTCTTTGTCAGATATAAGCATTTTTCAAGTTTATATTTTTATTAAAATGATATATCCATTTATAATGTTTAAACAGTAAAGTTAAAAGGGAAAAAGTAGCCTATTGAAACATGACTCAAATATTACCCATGTATTACATTATTTATCTCTCTACTTACATTTTCTAAAGTTTCACCTATGTATAATTTTCACATAATCACAATGATCAATGAAGCAGAGACATCCAATTATTACATGAAAAACTCTCCAGCTACATATTGAGAAAAGGCAATAACAATGATAATAATGATAATGGCGGTAATAATAGCAAATACTTACATAGTATCTACAATGTGCCTGGTTCTGTCCTATGTACTTACATGCATTAATGCATTCAATTTTCACATCAACTCTATGAAGCAGGCACTATGATGATCCTCAGTTTACCAAGGGAGAAACTGAGATACAGAAGGGTTAAATAATTTGCCCATGGTCATTCAGCTTGAAAATGGTGGAGCTGGGCTTTTTAAAACTTTGCTGTTAAATCCTATTGCTACCCTTGCTTTACATGAATTATCAATGGCACAGAGGGGTTCAAAGAGTTGTTCAACTGGTAACTGGTAAAACTGTGACTTGGATTCACTCAGACACTAGAGGAGGCAGAGAGCAACTATTGGGGACAGAGCACCTGCATGTCCCCCAAGTATGAGATGGATCATCTGGGAAAGAGAGTTTGGGGATGAAGAGATTCCTATTATCCAGATTACTTGGGACATAGGCTGCATTCTAGAACTCTATTCCCTGCCTACTAGCCTGGAGAAGAGTGTCAGACAGCTCAGATGTACTCAGCTAGCAGGATATAATTGGAGTAACAGGAGTTTGAATTCTAAAATGAGCTGTTAAAACATCCCACCCCAGCAGCAATCTGTCTCTGGAAACATCCTAGCTGTAAGGGCAGATCACCTCAAGCCTACAAAAATGCTTGAAAATAGGTATAAGTGATAACCTCAGCAACCACCTACTTGAGTATCTGTGCCCTTCTGGATAAACTAACAGCACCAGATGACTGATATTATACTCCAGAGTCATGGCTCTTATATCCTGACAATTTTAGGCATGCCAGATAACATATACAATGACTATGTCACACATATTGGCCAGTTCAGACACACAGACCTTCCTAGGTTACCCTAGCATGACAACCCAAGCATCCTACCCACCTCCTCCTCTTCAGAATCCAGGAAGGCCCCTGGCCCTCCTGCCTAGGCAGCACGCAAAGCAAGAAAGGCCTCCGCTGAGATCTTTCTAAATTTTGGTGGACCAACTTCTCTTTTATGTTCTTTCTTCTGCATGAAAGATTTATGTTCATTTTCCCAAACTTTATCTGGGAATGGTTTTCATGTGATTACTCCAGCTGATGAATACGTGCCTGTTAATTTTAAAATGTTGACATTGACAGGTGACAGGTAATGACAGTTTATAAGAATTTTACGTGTTTCTAGGCATTTGTTTACTTTAACTATTGAATGTAAACTTGGAATTTCCTCAACATGTAATGTTAAACATATGCCACTGATTTTGAACTCAAGATAATGCATAAAAGTATTTATGAATATCATATGCACCTCAAAGTGTCACAGGGATATGCTTTGGTAGAATCTGCTTATGCTTTCTGTAATAAGTATTTAATCAGAGAACATTATATATTACTTTTTAAAGACTTTGTTTAGTGGGATTATTTAGTGGTAATTATCAAACAAATTTTTTTATTATATTTACCATAGTATATATGAGTAACTAAATTAGACATGGTTAATGGTGTCGATTTGCTAGAATGCTAAGTATTATATAAGCTAATTTTGTTATAGTAGACATCAGTGAGGTTTTTTTCCCCCTATTATGAAAATACTTCATTAGACTACAGAACCTGGTAGCAAACCCTCCTGGAGCACTTGCCAGCAATAACAGAGAAAAGGAAAAATTTTCTTTTGGCTCATCATGATGATTACAGATTACCATGTAATCTGATGAGCCAGATGACACTATAAAAGGATAGCATGATCCTGCACATACATGTAGGTTCAATGATGTGGCCATTCCTTCCACCATACTTGCCCACAATGGTGATTCTTGACAGTTTTTATGATAAACTACATTGTGTCCCATTGTACATATAGAGAGTCTAATAAAACATGGCTTCCATCCTCAATTACAATTCATATCTAGTGACATACTTAAGTCAGTTTTTCAGGAAGAATTCAGGTAATGTTTTCCTCTATCTTTTGCAAGAGCATTAAGTAAATTTTCTCAAATATCTTCTGTTTCCTGTAATAAATCATTTTCAGATATTTGTTTCCCAAATCTTCAAAGAAATATTATCTCTCTTGTTTAACAGAATTGTTGATGAAGCTTGTGCTGAGGTTTGTGTGTAAATGGATTCTCTCATCCATGAATGGGGAGATTTCCTAACCCAGAACTCTGAAGTTCTCCTCAAAGGGCATATGGGTCTTGACAGCATACATCCATCTTGATCTGAAAGCGCATTTGATAGAAGTGCTCCAATTTGGTTGCATGCCTCACAAGTACTCACCCCATGAGGCTGTGCTAGCCAATGGCAGAACTTCTTTGTTGGATTCACAGACTGGTGTAGTCTGCAGTTTTCCATCGTAAAAGTGTAATCTACTTAAGATATAATAAGATACACTGCTCCTAGAGAGTGCCTCCTTATTGGACCTATAATTTTTTATGGTTATCATCAATCTTAATATGCATTAGATTATCTTGTCTCCTCTATCCCCAGAGTTTTTCTGTCTTAGAGTTAACATTTTTGAATGAATATAAAAAGAGAGGAGCTGGCACTCAGCAGCCTTTCATGGAGGCTGTTCATTTTCCCCACCTGTGGTGCACTCACCTCTGGCTGCAGTCAGTGTGGGCTGCTAGCCATTCTCAACAGACCCTTCATTGGATAATCACCCCTGCCCAAGGTTGCTGAGACTCTAGCATGTATCTGAGTCATCTGGTGGGGTGGGGACTGGGGTGGGGGGAAGAACAATAAGCACAAATACACCTAGATTCATAGTAAAAATGTTTTCTGTCTCTCTAAAACCTGCCCCACTCATTTTGGGAATGAAAATCTGCAACCTTGCCTCAGGCTAGTGGTTGGGAGGAACAGCAGAGTGTCCTTCTTCTTGGTACCACAGGAGATGGCCCAAGGAAATTGTCCCAGCAGAACAGCAATAGCCTGAAGCTGAAAACTTCCCCTTTAAAAGCTCTGTATCTCTGCTCAGAGGGAGAACATTGGTACTTTAAGACAGGAGTTTGCCAACCTCCTCAGTTGCTGGCAAATTAATAAACTTCTCTTTTCTTCTCCTCAGACCACTTGTCTTCATTCTTCTGATGTGGCCTTGGGGACAAGTGCTGAACTTTTCGTAACAGGAGGTGGGGGAGTGTGCTATAATCCTCTGATGGATGTATTAATAAGCCTCTGCCCTTGACCTCACAAGTGCTTTTCAGCCTTTTTTTCCCGCCTTAGATGATACAGGAAGGCTAGAGAGGGGTGGAACTGGGTATTTCCTTTCTCCAAGATCCTTTAGTCTCTGAAAAAAACCCAAACTGTTAAAGCTCTGGTAAAATAGATTCCCTTAAGGGCAGGGCTTTGTTAGGGAGAACAGAAGACTACAGGCATATCCCAAAATGGTTGTTTCTCCTCTTCCTCTGCCAGTAGCATGACAGGATTTCCTCTGACCCTCATTCTGAGAAACTGTTGGGCTCCTGGAGGCACAACTCCAGCACCTCCAAAATGTATGACAGCTTTTTTAAGTCTGGGCCCCAGAAGTTTTTACTTCCCGAGTTAGTCCATGGTCACTCTCCAACAGTTAGTCAATTACCCAGTAAGTGTTCCCACCAGTTACTTTCTGAGCTGCTTCTGTTCCTGGTAAACTGTGATTCTCTGTATTTCCCTTTCTCCTTAGTTTTTCAGGCAATGGTTTGCCTGTGACTTCAATTCTCTGATGGATCTAAGTAGAGTTGTTGATCTTCAATTTGTTTAGCTTTTCTCTTGTTATAAGGGTATGGGATTGATGAGTTTAAGCACATCATTTGGTGGACTGGAAGTCAACAACATTTTTTTTATTTACAAAGCACCAATGATACAAATTAAAATCATAATAATGTCATCAGGTTTCTTAAAGACATAAAGGAAGATTTGCTAATTCAACTTTTCAATACCTTCCCAGAGGTAACTCTGACGATGTTGTACTTTACCTGAGCACTTTCCTCCACAAAAACAGTGGTAGTTAAGAAACATTCATCACCCTTTCCTTTTTCACAATCCTCTGCCCTTTTGTGTTCCAGGAAATAGCTTAGTGCAAAGAACACCCTTCCCCATATGACCTAGATAAGACTCCACATACACTATTGTTTGTGACTCTTCTAAGACTGACAGATGACCTCCTTGTTTACTTACAAAAAGATCAGATATGAACTTTCCAAATCCCATTCTTTAGCTCACAAATGATTAGCTTAAATGTTTGTCCTCTAATACTAGCTAGACACAGAGATAAGCATTTCTTATTCAGTTGACTGACTGAGACTCTCTCTGATTACAAAAACAATCCCAACTATATAATCATCCACCTATAGCTCATTTATTCTTATTTATGAATGCCAAAGCAAAACCACCCTGATGAGGCACTCTGATATTCAGATCTGGAGTCTTCTCCTATTGCAATAGCCTAAATAAATCAATTTCCTTACTTGTTTGTATTCTTATCTTTGACACCCCCTCTAAGCAAATTTATACATATTCTTCCCAGCTTTATGAAAAAGGTTTAAAGCCTTTATAATTTTAACTTGTTGTGAATTTTTTGACATTAAACTGTAATAATTTCAAGACATAATAAAACTGGCACTTAGTCATATTATTCCATGGCCAAAATGATCAATCATACATTAATAGTTGCAAGAGGCAAGTCGTGATTTTAATGTCAATTAGATATTATAAAAAGTAACTGTTTTTCAAAACATGATTTTTATTTTGATAGTTTTCATGGAAATTATTGTATTAATAAGATTGCTTTCCAACATTTTGACATTTTTAGAGTTATGCATAATCTTGTTTTGTTATCCAATCGAAGTCCTAATACCATGTTGGCACAGAGTCTGAAATAAATGCAAACAAACAAAAAACTAAATATCCTAACTCTATCACACATTCTTTCAAGATGTTTAAAAGTGATGTCTCTTGCAATCTTATGTTCTGAGAACCATAGACTTTGATAGTCAAATTCAATTACATCATGTCCTTGGCAGTATACATTCTGATAACAGGATGCTAAAGTGGAAACCTTTCTTTTCGGTTTTGGCTGAGACCTCAAATTCCAAGAAGAAAACAATAGCAAGCAAGTGCTTCCACATTCCACACTAAGGTGATATACTGCCTATACAAGAGTAGCAAGGGAAACAGTACCAAAATAAAAATAAAAATAGTTTTGAACCTTAATTATTCTTTTTTTTTTTATTTCAGGGTATTGTGAGGGTACAAACATTATGGTTACACTTTATGTCTTTGCCTCACCCAAGTGTGGGTTAAAGGCATGCCCTTCCCTCCCTACAGTGCTCCCCCTGTCCTTTAGTTGCAGATTTACCCCCCATCCCCCTAATCCCTGGAGAGTATTTCTGCCATGTGATCACCCTAGTGTTGATCAGTTAGTACCAATTTGATGGCGAGTACAAGTGGAGCCCATTCTTCAATTAAATATTCTTTATAGCATAAAATTTTGGGGGTTAAAGAAGCTAAGAGGAATACTTTTTGAGTGTGTGTGTGGATAGAGTTGCTGAACTGCCATGGTATTTTTTTCCTTCCCTCCATTTAGAAAGGCAGAATAAAAAGAAAAGTACTTTATGCTTAACTGAAGTCAGCTAAGGGGCCTTTATTCTAATCATTTGGAAAGCTTGATATACATCCCTTGGAGTCAGAGGACGGGTATACAATTGCCTGAGAAATCTCTGAGAGAGATAGAAAAGGAGAGAGGTAAAGAAGTCATCACACACTTCCCTGCGATATGTATTTTCTGTGATCTAGAATTGTGCCAAATGAGAAAGAACTGGTCAGAGATAAATTTAAATTGTGACAAAGCAGACCACCTATGGTTTGGTATTACCTCAGCCCAAAGGGTACATCTTTAGTAATCCAAGACCAAGGGAGGAATCTTGGATTGGTGGGAGGAGGGACCAACTAAACGCATATCATCCCAGTAATGGGAAGTGCAGAACACTTCATGAAAGAATCAAATTTAAACATTTGTTAAAGCAAGATCACAACAGTACCAGATAAGTAAAATTGTTCCTTCTCCCTTTGCTTTTTTCTTCCAACTCCTCTTTCCCTGTGTAGGACAGAAAACTGGGTTAACAAGTTGGAGAGGAGAGAAAAAGCAATGGTTGAAAAATAGAGATGATGAAGACACATTGCTTTTTTCACTGAAGGCTCCATACCTGAACAGATGTGGCAGGAGAGGCTGGAGAGAGATCATTGGCTATAAATAAAATTGGGAGTTTTGACAATTAGATGGGTCTGGACATTTTTATTTCTGAAATAAGACGAGACAATGACATGAGAACTGACTTAGATATCACCAAGGAACAGGAAATGACTAGCCCCATGGAAAAGTTTTGAATGGGCAAAAGGAAATAGGCTACAGTTATTTTCTGCTTGTACCATATAGAGACATATTCTTTCAGTGTAAAACTACAAGAAACTTCTGGTGTTTAGCATCATTCAAAAACAGGCCCCATTTTTTAACCATAAATTTCCTTCACGAACACTCCTGTTAATACACAGCAAGACACAGCTTAAGTCTCATACATTGTAAAATACCTCTTTACGCTTCTCCAGTTCTCTGTGTTCACCAAATCCTTTGAATTCCTAGAATGTAAATTTCTTCTACCTTCTACTTTGAATTCTGTTTAAAATATCATGTGTTGCTTTTAAAAAAATAATTCTAATGAGTTACTATTGATATAAAATATTTAAAGTGTTGACTTCCGGGTGTGACCGCCACTTCCGTCCGGTGGGGCGCGGGAGGCATTGGGTTTCTCCTTCTTGCATCTGACTGTCCGAACGATTGTCTTTTCCCTGTTCCCGGCTGGAGGGACATGAGCATACCCGGGACATGGTCCCCGGATGGGGTCCTGACAAGGCCACCCAACAGTTTGGAGGCCGGGGAGCCCACGCCGGGTATGTGCTGTCTGGAGGGACCGGCGGCTGGGGCTGGGTGTGAGGGGCCGGAACCTGAGTGTGTGGGACTCTGGAGCCACCCCGCGGGAGTTGGCAGCTTTTGGCAGCTTCAGCCCAGTGACTGTTGCCTTGCCCGGAAGTAGGGGACTGCACCGCCCCCACTGCCTGGAGAAATGGGCGGGAACCAAGCTATTTGTCACAGGGTAGTGGTTAGGGATGAATTCACCAGAAAGATGATCAGTTTATAATTCAGAGAAGTGATGTATGCGGTGTTGACCACTTACTCATGAAATGCTCTGTGACTTTGGTGACATGAATTCATCTCTATTTCTCCAGCAGTATTTCTCAACCCAAGTCCAGGAGCAATTTAAGCCCTAAGGCACCCGTTGAATGGAATGAATGAACTTGCTATGCATCCAGAACGTTACTGCTTATGACCATCCTTAAGAGAATTGAGAAAATAGTCACTCAGAGTGTTTTCTGTGTCTTGTGGTTCTAATGAGGAACCCTAGAGGAGAAAAGCTGCAGGGCTTTGGATCTGCCTTTTCTTTTACCCCCTGTTTCAGAAATACAGGCGTTACCCCAAAATAGTGCTCTCAGCACCTTCCCTGGTCATGCTTTTCCTCAATGGTCTCCTCTTCACACCTCTGTGAGTCACTTCTGTAAATATGACTTCCTCATATATATTCATAACTTGGGTCCTTCTCCTAACTCTTGCTTGTTCCTCCGTCTGCTTTCTGGATATTTTGACAGGGTTGTTTTGCAGTAATCTCACATACAGCATGTACATAAATGAAAACAGATAAAAAATATTTAAAGTGTTTAATATCTATCTTTCTATATGAGAATCCATCATTGCACTCAAGATAATCTCAAATGTTAGTCATCAATCCCAAATGTTTTCTCATCAATCTTTGTAATTTTTTCCTCTCACCACTCCCCACTGGCCCCCATCCCCACCAAACCACTAAGCTACTTTCTGTCACTATAGATTAATTTGCATTTTCTGAAATTTTATATAAAATGGAATCATTCACTATGAACTCTTTTTTTGGTCTGGAATCATACACTCATAATTCTTTTAGCATTCATCCATGTTCCAGAGGAGAATTCCATGATGTGGATATTGTACAACTTATTTATCCATTCATGTTTTGATGAACATGTTTTCAAACTACTACTATATATAAAGCTGCTAAGAACATTTGTGTACAATATATGAACATCTCCTTCCATTTCTGTTGATAAATGCCTAGTTGTCAAATGACTGGATCATAAGGTAAGTATATGTTAAACTTTCTAGAAACTTTCAAACAGTTTTCTCAAGTGGTTGCACAATTTTTACATCTCCACTAGCAGTGTACGAAAGTTCCAGTTATTTGGCTGTCTCACCAATACTTGTTATTACCCAACTTTTAAATTTTACTCCTATTCTAGTGAGTGTAGAGTAATATTGTACAGTTACTTTGAATTTCCTTACTGTTTAATGATGTTGACCTTTTCATATGTCTATTTGCCATAAATTGCTGATTAGATTTAGTGATCAAGAAAGTGAGATATTGCTGTAAACATAGACAAATAGATAAATGGAATAGAATAGATATTAAAGATCTATCCTCACATTTATGGTCAATTGATTTTCGCCAAAGAGTCCCAGACTTTTCGGTTGGGAAGGAGAAGCATTTTAACATGTGGTACTGGAACAATTCAATAGACATATGTAAAAGAAAAAAAAAAAAAAAAAAGCCTTGACTGTTATTTCATGCCATATGCAGAAATAACTCAAATGGATTATAAGCCTAAATGTAAGCACTAACTATAAACTTTAAAAGAAGGCGTAAGAGAAAATCTTAGTGACCTTGACAAAAATTTTTAAATTATAACACCAAAAAGCAAGAAGAAACTCAGTGAATTAGACATCATCAAAATTAAATATGATTATTTATTAAAAGGCATTGTCATAAAAACAAAAAGGCAAGCAAAGAACTGAGAAAAAGTATTATTCAGGACAGATATTTGAGAAAGAACTTGTATCCAGAATACATAAAGAATGCTTCTAACTCAATAAGAAGAAAATAAACAACACAATTTAAAACTGGGTAAAATATTTTAACATACACTCCTGTTTTGATTTTTATATTTTTATGTGGGTAAGCCCTGAATAGCCTACATTTCTTTAAGCTATCAGCACCAATTACAGTTAAGAAAGATGTTTTAAATATGTCCAAATAGATAGAGAATGATTTAAATGAAATCTGCTGCCATAAAATTTATATTTTTTCTACAGTTTTTATGGAAGTTATCAATGGAATAAACTAATATGGATGTTCAGACTACTGAATATACCATTTCAACAATGCTATACAACTGTTTATGTTTGATTTGGGTGCCTTTTTGGTTTGGGAGTCTAGACATAGCCTGTGTTTCTTAGACATGTTTATAAATGGATTGGAAAGGTGGTCTAAATAAAGGCATCACTGAAATACAAAGCATCTTTTTGTTATATAGTGTTGTTATTAAGAAAAGATTCCAAAAGAAGCCTTCTGGCAATGAATCATAGATTCTCACAGATGTTTTCTGCAGATGAGAGTTCAGCTCCACCTTTCTCAAAAATGTAACTTTTAGAAGGTGAGGTCTTTCTTTTGGAGCCCCTGGGAAATAAGTTGTAGTGTAGGCTGTGTTTCTTAAAACCACTCCTACCATTGTTTGAAATCCAATGGCAAAGGTCTTTTCTGGTAAATAAATGGTTTGGAAAAATTAAGACTTTCAACATGTTTTGCACCCAGATTTTAAACTACAGCCTTGCAATAGAATGTAAAACAATAAAGGAATGAGGGAACACAAAGAAAGCTGATTTTCCCTAATGAATGTGAAATTGAGTATGAAGGCAAAGGTTTTTTGTGTCCTTAAATATGGAAGAGGCTTAAGAAATTACCCTATTCAATCCCCTTATTTTATAGGTAAGGAAACTGAGGCCCAGTGCAGGGAGGTGTTGGAGCCAGGAGCAGAAAACACAAGCCATCATTCTACTTCTAGTCCAAAGTTCTTTCCATTACACCTTCCAAATGACAAGAGGAAATAATGTCTGACAACATAATTAAGACCACTTAAAGAGGTCAAATAAATTGTCCAAGGTCATATAGCTAGTCAATGACAATGCTGGGACAAGGATCTAGATATCTGTGACTCCAATGCCCATGATTTATACTATGCCACTATATTTTTAAAATAATGTTATAAAACCAATTAAAATATATTTCTGTTAAAATATATTTGAGTTTCGTGGAAAAAACTTTCTGGCTTTGCTCATCAATGTATTCTTTAACATATCATGAGTACACAATCAATGTTGGATATTAATTCATTAGTTTACACATGATTGATTTTAATACATAATGTTTACCCTGAATTTATACCAATTATGCACTGAGAAGACAATAGACATGTGTCTCTAGTAGCAAGAACTTATCTCCTCTGAAACTCTCAGAAATATCTTTTTCATGATCCAAGATGACCTGAAGTTGTGAAGAAAGTTCCTAACTGGTCTGCTTTACTCATAGGAAAAACATGAAAATGAAAGAAAGATACAGATTTCTATTAATATATGGGTTTCTTAAAACCACTCCTACCATTGTTTGAAATTCAATGGCAAAGAATTTGAGTTGAGTTTGTCTATAGGAGGACTCAACTCTATTCACTGATTTTATTTTCCTAGAGGAATTAAGAAAAGATTGGGCTGATAGAAAAGTGAGAAAATGAGTGAAGTAGAATTTCCCCTGCTAAATAAATTTATTTTGAGTCCCATGGCAATTTGGGATTTGCTCCTTGAGTATCTCTTTCCAGCTATAATTTCTCATTTTCCATTTCTCTTCCAACTCCTCAATCCTTATATATTTTTTTTAATTTCAGCATATTATGGGGGATCAATCCTTATCTTTTAAAAGACAGTTACTGAAATCTGATGATTGCCTGTAAATCTGGTGCTAATTTCCCATTACAATCCCTATTACATCGAAAATCAAAATGAAGTTGTGAAACAATATTTTGTTGAGAGATAACATTAGTACACTTATCTATACATGCCTCTCATAAATATGCTAAAAGTTAGCTGTGCCTTAAAAATAGACCACATGAAGAAATGTACCAACATAGGACTTCTGGCAAACATAATCTCATTTCTTTTATTGGTAAATACTTCAATTATGTCTGCTAAATATTTTTAAATTGCTTTTAACATATTGCAATGATTAAGAACAGACAGTACAAGTCTTAAATATATTACATGTTTTTAAAGTCTAGAATATGTGTGTTGTGAGTTTGTTGCAAATGTATGTGCATTAGGATAAATTAATTCTATTTCTCCATGTAGTTCTCATTTAATGTACAATCCTTAAAAAAGAAAAAAAAATCAATTCATGGTTGCTTTAATGCACTTTTAAGCATTCCACATACATTTATTTAATACATACAGTTTAAAATATATTTAAATAGAGAAATAAATTTAATTAATCTTAATAAAATACAACAAAGTAAAATGTCAGTAACACATTAATAAAAAGCAGCTCTTGCATACAATATTTAGTAAAATTGGGGAGCCAATACAAAATAAAAAAGAAAAAGACATATGCTTCAATAAGAAAATGAGTAAAAGAAATGAAGGTGCAAATTAATTTAAGAAGAAATATAAATAACCAGTAAACACGTAAAAGATATTCAACCTCATTAACCTAATAAAATAATGATATGCTATTTACCTAGCTGCTTAATTAAATAAGATATTTGATATTAATAACATTTGGTGATGGCAAAGATATGGTAAAAAGTGTGCTCATAAATATTTGGTGTGGGGTAAGGTACGGTGGCTCACACCTATAATTCCAACACTATGAGAGGCCAAGGAGGAAGGATTTCTTGAGACCAGGAGTTTGAGACCAGCCTGGGCAACATAGGGAGTCTCCGTATCTACAAAAAATAAAATAATTAGCTGGGTGTGATGGTCCGTGCCTGTAGCTCCAGTTAATAGGGAGGCGGAGACAGGAAGATCACCTGAAGCCAAGAGGTTGAAGTTACAGTGAGCTATGACCACTACACTCCAGCCTGGGTGACAGAGTGAGACCTTGTCTCTGAAAAAAGGAAAAGAAAGAAAGAAAGAAAGAAAAGAAAGAAAGAAAGAAAGAAAGAAAGAAAGAAAGAAAGAAAGAAAGAAAGAAAGAAAGAAAGAAAAAGAAAGAAAGAAAGAAAGAGAAAGAAAGAAAGAAAGAAAAGAAAGAAAGAAAAGAAAAGAAAAAAGAAAAGAGAAGAGAAGAGAAGAAAAGAAAAGAAAAGAGAAAAGAGAAAAGAGAAAAGAAAAAAGAAAAGAAAAGAAGATTTGATATGAGTAAAATTGGGTTTGGGAGAGTAACTTGGGAATATGTATATAATTTTAAAATGCGCCTACTCTTCTCCCCAAAAATCCAACCTCTAAGAATCTGTTCTAACATTGATAGCACAGTAGGCTAACCATGGTAGCACACACACATGTACATACACTCAATTATAGATGCTCATGCAGAATAATATTCATTGCAAATGTTATTTGCAGTTTTGATGTCAACAAACAATAAAATAAGAGAAGGAATTATAATACCTACATTCTAAGATTACTATAAAACTATTAGAGGTCTAGGAGAAAGATGGTTGACCAGAGACACCAGTTGCCACAGCAATTCCGTAAGAAGGAAAAGTTTTAGATGAAAGAGAAAAAGAGACAAACAAACATAGATTGGGTGTAATTCTAAGGGAAGGGTGCCAGAACCTGCAAGAGACTCCATGAGAAGAAGTTGTAGAATAGAACAAGAAGGAGCAAGATAACAGGAGAGATCAACCTCCAAAAGGTCTGGAGTCCGGCAAAAAGGGTACGTGGAACAGATTGTTTTTTCTACCCTCACATCTCTGACAGTCTGCAAGCTCCTAAGCTTCTGGAGAGAACTTATACACCCATGAGCCCAAAAACTGCTGCTGCCAATGAGAAAAGCACCAGGCCTAGAAAGCACAAGGCTCCCAGCCCCCCTGGGGCAGTTCCTATCATCACAGACCCAAACCAAGACAGCAAGTGCCATATTGCTTCTCTACCCACTGTGTGCCTCTGTGCTTCTCAGGGGGCTTCAGCCCCTCAGTTTACATCTTGCTCATTCCCACACAGATGTTTCCTAACTCTGGCCCAGATGGATGCTGAGAGACAATCGAGCCACCACACCAAGGGTCCCACAGAGAGTGGGGCTCAAACCTTTCTTCTTAAAGCCCTACAGCAGACTAAGGGGTGCTCAGACTGTGAGCTCTCTACTTGATGGCCTTCCCTAGGGGTAGCTACATCAGATTAGGGCACACCCCGAAGTGGAGGGACATCAAACCTGTTGGAGCACCCCATAGGCAAATTAGGACCAGCACACTTCTCCCTGGCATGGTCAGGGATTGATCTATGGGGACCCAGAGGCAGGACCACAGGCCAGATCCCATACCCCCAGGACTCACTTATGTTGCTTGGGGGCACAGAGGGGAGATTTGTGAACTAATCTGGAGAGGTGAGGAAGCTGTGTGGGCAGAAGTGAGAGGAGAGTGCAGGATGTGTCCCAGCTGCAGAATACTGGTGGAGCAGCCCTCCCCGCACAGGAAAGCAACACTCTGAGCCCAGGCTGGGATCCTGGGCAGGGAAGCTCCCAGCCCATAGCACAACTGTGGGTGAGCTGAGCTAGTTTGAGTTCCTGCCTGCCAGCAGATGCTGGAGAAAGACTGCAGAGCAGGGCAAGGGGGAGAAGACCGAAACCCACTCCTGACAGCAAAATGGTGAGTCTCATTTAGCCCCACCTCCACAGGCAGACTTTTTGGTTGGGTGGGGCCATTTCAGTCCCTCCCTGACAGCTTTCCCCATAAATTGGGAGTGGACCTTTGTCCCCTGCTGAAACAGCTACCTTGCCAGCTTTTGTAGAGCCTGAGAGTAGGCTCACCCAACCCAGCCCAGCCCAGCCTCACTCCCTACCCACCTCAGCTGTGGCAGAGAATAGGGACTCACCTGGAAGTACCAGGGCCCTACCCACCACCTGGGGCATTTGAGTGCTTCTCCTGAGCAGCTAGAGCCAATAACAGGTCCCAAAACTACACTGCAACTTGCTAATTCTGGCAAACACCACCTACTGACAAGGAGGTCAATTTTTAGAGCCCTTTACAGACTTAGTCATATAGGGTGTGGTTGATTCTCACCCACAAGCACCACCTAATGTCTCAGAAATTAAACTGGTTGTGTCAATACAATACATACACTTAAGAAGACCACAGGGCTGGGGAAAGAAAAGGATTTCAAAGATCTCTGTCCTCCCTCATCAAAGGGAGACAGGGAATCTGCCCACTCACATAGCCCACCACTGCTATAGCCTACAAACAACTAGAAACTGAGAAACCATCACACTGAGGATATCTATAACCAAGGCACCCATCAAGACCTAGATCACCATCAAAGCACCCACAAGCAAAGCCAAAAGTTCAAACATATGCTACAAACACACCCTTATCAATTGGGGGGGGAAAGCCCCATCTAAACAAGAGAAAATCCAAAAATAAGAAGCAACAGCTGCTCCAGATCAGAAGGAATCAGCAAAAGAACTCTGGAATTATGAAAAATTAGAAGAAAAAGACACCCCCAATGGGGAACACCAGCTCCCTAGCAATGGATACCAACAACAACAACAAAAAACTATTGAAATGACAGATAGAAAATTCCAAATATCAATTGCAAGGAAGTTGAATGAAATCCAAGAGAAATGAAAAAACCAATTTAACCCAAAAAACAATACAGGAAATGAATGAAAAATTCACTAAAGAGATCAACATATTATAAAAAAAAAAAGAACTTCTGGAAATGAAAATTCATTTAAGAAAATACAAAACACAGTGGAAAGTTTTAAGAATAGACTAGACTAAGCAGAAAGAATCTCAGAGCTTGAAGACAACTCTTTCGAATGAACTCAGTCAGTTTAAAGCAAAAGACAGAGAATTAAGAGGAATAAACAAAGCCTACGAGGAATACGGGATTATGTAAAATGGCTAAATATAAGAATCATAGTTTCCCTGAGGGTGAAGAAGAAAATGCACAAGGGCTAGAAAACCTATTTGAGGGAATAATTGAAGAATACTTCCCTGGTCTTGCTAGAGATTTAGACATCCAGGTACAAGAAGCTCAATGGACACCTGGGAGATTCATTGCAGAGAGGCAATCACCAAGACACATAGTCATCAGACTAGCCAAAGTCAACATGAAAGAGTAACTCTTGCAAGCCATAAGGCAAAAACATCAAATAACTTACAAAGGAAAACCCATCAGACTAACTGCAGACTTCTCAACTGAGACCTCAAAAGCCAGAAGTAATTGGGGCCTCATCTTTAGTCTTTTTAAATAGAACAACTGCCAGCCTAGAATTTTGCATCCTGAAAAACTGAGTTTCGTATATGAAGGAGAAATAAAGACTTTTCCAGGCAAGCAATCACTGAGGGAATTTGTCAAGACCAGACCTCCCCTGCGGGAAATACTTAGAACTGCATTATACATGAATCAGCAAAAGAGTCATCCACTAGTGGAAAACCAGACAAAAGCAAAAGCTCAAAGCTCATATAAAACATTAGTACAAGAGACAGGACAAAGAAATAAGCTACTACACAACAGCATGAACAGAACAGCATCCCACATATCAGTTCTACCAATCAATGTGAATGGTTTGAATTCCCCACTCAAGAAACAGGCTGGCTGAATGGACAAAAAAATTACAAGGCAAGTATTTGCTATCTCCAGGAAACACATCTAACCCACAAGAATTCATACAGACTCAAGGTGAAGGGATGGAAAAAAAATATTCCATGCATATGGAAAACAAAAGAAAGCAGGTGTAGCCATTCTTATATCAAATAAAATAGACTTTAAATCAACAATAGTAAAGAAAGACAAAGATTTCATTATGTACTGGTAAAGGGAATAATTCAACAAGAAGACATAACAATCCTAAATATTTAGGCACCTAACACAGGAGAGCCCAGATTCATAAAGCAAACTCTACTGGATTGAAGCAAAGAGATAAATAGCAACATCATAATTATCAGGGAATTCAACACCACACTGACAGCACCGGATGGATCATCCAAGCAGAAAATAAATAAAGAAGCAAGGGACTTAAATTGGGCTCTAGAGCAAATGGGCCTAACAGACATTTACAGAACATTTTTCCCCCAAATGACTGAATATACATTCTTCTCATCAGCATATGGGACATTCTCTAAGACTGATCATGTTTTAGGCCATAAAACATGTCTCAACAAATTCAAAAAAACAGTAGCATTCCTATACATCAATAACAGTCAAGATAAGAGTCAAATCAAAGATTCAATGCCATTAATAAAAGCTACAAAGAAAATAAAATAAATGAGAATATATTTTACCAAAGAGGTGAAAGATCTTTATAAAAAGAACTAAGAAACACTGAGGAAAGAAATTGTGGATGACACAAATGGAAAAACATATCACGTTCATGGACTGGTAGAATCAACATTGTTAAAGTGTCCACTCTACCCAAAATGATTTACAACTTCAATTCAATCCCCATAAAAATTTCACAGTCATATTTCACAGAATTAGAACTAGAGCCCAAATAGCCAAAGCAGTCTTAAGAAAAAAGAACAAATCTAGAGGCATCACATTACCGGACTTCAAACTACATTACAAGTCTATAGTAACCCAAACGTCATGGTATTGGCACAAAAATAGAGACATAGACCAATGGAACAGAACAGAGAACTCAGACATAAAACTATCCGCATACAGCCAATTGATCCTTAACAAAGCAGGGAACAATATACACCGGGGAAAAGAATCCCTATTCAATAAATGATGATGGGAAAATTGAATAGACACATGCAGAAGAGCGAAACAGGATCCTTATCTCTCAACTCTCAGAAAAATGAATTCAGGATGGATTGAAGACTTAAATGTAAGGCATGAAACCATAAGAACTCTAGAAGAAAATGTTGGAAAAACTCTTCTAGATATCGGCCTAGGCAAAGGATTTATGAAGAAGACCCCCAAAACAATGACAGCAATAACAAAAATAAGTAAATGGGATTTGATTAAATTAAAAGGCTTTTGCACAGCCAAGGAAATAAACGAGCAAATAGACCAACCCACAGAATGGGAGGAAATATTCACATGCTATATATCAGATAAAGGGCTAATAACCATAATCTACAAAGAACTCAAACAAACCAGCAAGAAAAAATCAAACAACCCCATTAAAAAGTGAGCAAAAGACATGAACAGAAGCTTCTCAAAAGAAGATAAATGGCCAATAAACATATGAAAAATACTCAACACCATTAATCATCAGGGAAATGCAAATTAAAACCACAATGAGATATCACCTTACCCCAGTGAGAATGGCTTTTATTAAAAAGTCTAACAACAATAGATGCTGCCGTGGATGCAGATAGAAAGGAATGCGTATACACTGCCAGTGAGACTGAAAATTAGTACAGTCTCTATCAAAACAGTATGGTGATTCCTCAAAGAACTAAAAGTAGAACTACCATTCTATTTAGCAATCCCACTACTGGTTATTTACCCAAAGGAAAAGAAGTGATTTTACCAAAAAGACAACTGAACTTGAATGTTTATTGCAGCACAATTCACAGTTGCAAAGATACGGAATCAACCCAAATGCCCATTGATTCATGAGTGGATTAAAAAAATATGGTATATGTATACCATGAAATACTACTCAGCCATAAAGAAAGGTGACTTAATACCTTTTTCAACAATCTGGATGGAGCTGGAGACCATTATCCTAAACGAAGTACTTAAAGAATGAAAAAACAAACACCACATGTACTCACTATTAAATTGGGGCTAACTGATGATCAAACATGTGCATAGAAGGATGTATATACCTCAACGGAAATCAAACACGGAGGAGGGCGTGGGTGAGAACCTACTTAATGAATACAATGAACACCATCTGGGCGACAGGCACACTTATAACCCTGACTCAAGCATTATAACAGCAATCCAGGTAACCATAAACATTTGTACCCCCGTAATACTTTGAAATAAGAAAAAAAACTATTAGAAAGAATAAGGTACTAACCTGTAAAACTACATATGATAATTTATTTAATAAATGGATAAATAAACAAGCCAATGTTTTTGATATAATTCTGATTTTACAATTAAAGAAACAAATATATGAGTGCATGTCTGTGTATATCAAAATATATGTTAAATCAGAAAATTATATTTAGCAAATGTAGTAGTAGTTACCTCAAGGTGATGGAATTGATTAAGCCAAACAGGATAATAACTTTAATTGTGTAAATCAGAATGTGCAAAATTCAGGTTATTGGTCATTTCTATTTTTCATAATTACAAGTATATAAAGCAAGAGAAAGAAAAGATTATGACAGGTTGACTATTATCCTGTAGATTTAATAAATATATTATATCTGCTCTATTAAATAAAATCAAAGCATTCTGAATATGCAAGGGAATTAAAGAATATATGTATTTGGACTGTGGCCCAGGTATAATTAGCTCTACTGGAAATGGCTGGTTTCTGGAATCCTGACAGATATCTATGATGATATTTCTTTGGGAATCAAGGTTACCTAGGGGCAGTTATCAAGCTGATATATTGGAAAGCAGGAGGAATATGTCACTATGAGAATCAGGCATAGTAGTCAGCAAGCTGAAATCTAATTATGTATAACATTAGCAAAAAGCAGCTAATACTAGTTAGAATCTCCAACCACTGGGCTAAGCCATAGGTCTCCACAATCTTGGATCCTTTTGGGAAACAAGACAGGATGTCGGTGCATAAAAGAGTGTACTATCCAGCTACTGAAATATGAACAAGATATGAGAAGACACAGTCTCAAAGAACAAAGTAAAGGCCACAATAAGATAAGCTAAAATATTAATTTGAGGTTGAGATGCTGAGCTATTCACTCAGGAGATTTGACCAGAATAAAACAATTCACTTAAATAAGAGAAGATCTATCTCACATGTTTGTTCACAATTCAAAAGAAGTTTATTTTCTTTTCCTTCATCAAAAAATGGACACTTCAGGACAGGCATGGTGGCTCACGCCTATAATCCTAGCACTCTGGTAGGCTGAGGCAGGAGGACTGCTTGAGCTCTCAGGAGCTCAAGAGCGAGACCCCGTCTCTACTAAAAATAGAAAGAAATGAGCTGGACAGTTAAAAATATATAGAAAAAATTAGCTGGGCATGGTGGCACATGCCTGTAGTCCCAGCTACTTGGGAGGTTGAGGCAGAAGGATTGCTTGAGCCCAGGAGTTTGAGGTTGCTGTGAGCTAGGCTGACACCATGGCACTCTAGCCCAGGCAACAGAGTGAGACTCTGTCTCAAAAAAAAGAAGAAAAAAAAAATGGACACTTCTAATTTTCCTTTTGCTCCCAATGGCACCATTATTTCTTTAGCCCACAAAGCTCAAAATTCAAAATTTATCTGTAACTGTTTTTCTACTTTAACAATTTCTACAAACCTTGATAAACATAACCCCAAACTACATGTCTCCATTTCTTTTTAATTACTAAAATAGCCTTCTGATTTATCTTCCTTTTTCTGATAAACCCTCTGCAGAAATATCAAGAGAATCTTTTTCAAATTAAATTTTTGTTACAAAGTCCTAACTCTTCCCAAGAATACCAGCTGTAAAGAAATGATGTCTCTCCTTTCTCAGATGGTTTGCATTGCCACTAGCTTGGACAATTTTCCATTTCTTCATCTCCAGAAATTGAGGAAAGTTTTCCTCCAAGTATATTAAAGCAGAGTGCTTAAAACCATGGACTCTAAAACTATACTCAGTTGATTTTGCAATTTGAATCCACCACATTGCAGCTGTATAACTTTGGACTATGATTTAACCACTCTAAGCCTATGTTTTCTTATTCATAAGATAGACATGATAACATTTCTAAATTCGTAAAATTGCTGTAAGAATTCAGTGTTATAATCCATAAAATTTGCTGTAGTAATTGCTATTGTTTTGGTATAGAGCCTGGTACATAAATATTCACAATCCATTATCATTATCATTATCATTCTTAGGCAAGTCAACATTGTTTTTTCATTTTTTGTGTGTTTCTTATCAATGTATGCATATGGCCTTTTAAAATACACAAAACAGTTTTGTTCATTTGGAGAATATTACAGTGGAAATGATAAAAAAGGAAATTACCTGTTTGAAGTAACACAGAATTTAACATTCAAGATGCTTTTCTCATTTTTTGAGTTCTCCTTATTTTTCTTCCAGCACATAAGCCTATAGTTCTTTCCACAGTCTATTCCTCTAGGTGAAAAGCCTCCCTTGGAAATTTTTCAATCCAAGACTAAATGCTTTCTTTGAATTTCTTTTGGTAAAAAGAAATTCAAAGTACAGATTAATCTAAATATCTACGTTCCGGAACACTTTATTATTCTTTCTGGTTAAGGATAGTATTATTTTAATGAACCAGAACTAGCTAAGAAAAAATTAATGTATTGGATGATTATAAAGGAATCTCACCAACCAATTCAAAGAAAGTATGGCCAGGACTCCCAGGAACCAGAAAGTTGGCAGATGGCTGGTGTCTCTGCTGCTCATTCCAGGGTATGCTTATTAAGCCAAGCACTCAATATCTATTATTTGCAACCGTATTTCTCTGTTTAATTACCAACTTACACATAACTGAAATTGGCCACCAGCTTCAGAATATATAATCTTAAGGTGTCAGTTTCCAAAACCCTCTAAGTATCTCTGACACTGTTAGTAAGAATTATTGCAAAATAATCAGATTGGTCACTGGACAACCAATAAACTGAATAGCTTTAAATAAAATGCGTATTCTTGTCCAATAAGCAATGACAAAAATATAGGGCTCTCTAGATAAGCTACTCAGCAGATACTCTGGGCCAGATCAACTCCAAAAAAGAAGCATAGAAAAGACAGTGAATTGACTGGTACATTAGCAATACCTCCTTTCCCTAAACTCTTGGCAACATCAAAATTAATATCTCAAGAGAATTATAAGACTCTCCATAAATGACAAAAACTGATTAGGCAGTCATAAAGCACCAGAGTGCTATAAGCTCTTGTATTGTTGTGTCAGGTACAGTATGTGATTGTTCACTTTTCATTAGTTTTCTAACAGCTTAACACTTTGATTTAATTAGCAATTAACATTGATTTAGTACCTATTCAGATCAAATATTCAATGCAAGAGAGGATTGAATTTAGAAGAATGGGAATTTAATAAGGAAATATTAAGAATTAAATTGACAAAAATGACTCTCCGTACTCGACTTCTTTCATCATATTCCTCAGCCCCCTGGAGGAGGAGGGACTTTCCAAAGCCAAGTCTGAATAGTACTCTAGTACATTTTTTGCAAGACAATGTCGAGCATTGACCTTTAAGAGTCCAATGATACCTTCTCTTTCTATTGGGCCTCATAGGCGTCTTTGACCAGCTATATCTCCAAACTAAAAGGGAAGAACAATCTTTTCGTATGCATCATTCATTTCACATTTGAATAGTCAGTATATAATTGGGCATGCGGCAGCCCCATGCTGGAAGTTGTGGACAGAATGGTGTGCAAATTGAACAGATGGCCATTCCAGTACTCCACCTGAAAATGTCAAGAGTGGAGATGGCCAGGTTGAGTCACGCATTAGGATCAGATGGGAGGTTTTATAACCTACTATTGCCCAAGATCGACCCCAACCAATTTAATCAGAATCATTGGTTGTGGGTCCACATATCGGTATTTTTTTTAAAAAGTTACTTTGGTTATTCTAATGTGTAGCCAGGTTTGAGAAGCATAGGCTAGTTGTCCTTGGGGAAATAATAGTTATTAAGAACACATGGGAAGCAGATTCTAGCCAGCTGGCTGTACTTCTCCACTGGAGGAAGTTAGGAAAATCCTAAGAAACCATGGAAAAGAGAGCTAAGTGTGTAATCTTGCTGCTTCATTGGATGGGCTGCCACATAATCATAGTTCCCAAAGCGGTGTTCTCTGCTTCAGGCATGGGACAGAGGACACTAAATTCAAATTGCACAGTTCTTCCACATTACACACTTTGGTTAAATACAAAGAAAACAGCACAGCATATTATTCTTACTGGGGCATTGTATATAAATAATATTTAGCCATCAATTAATGCTATTGATACTAAAATTTTCAGAAACTGTTGTCAGGACGTAAGGAGAAAGAGCACTGAATGACAATTGTGATCTGGAGTTAGGGTGTCATTCCTTCAAAAAGTGACCTTAGGCAAGCCTCTTGATCAAACCACCTCTCAATTTCTTTGTTTCTAAAGTCACTGAGTTGATCTGTTTACTCAATCAACCTTTCATTTCTTCAGTGAACTTATTATCTTGAGAACTTTCTCTTATCAGGCATTGTCTTCAGTGTTAGGCTTCCAAATGGATCACGCATGCTTTCTGCCTATAAAAGTTTTATAGTCCGGTGAATTTCAAGTAGGTATTTACAGTACAATGTGAGTTAGAAACATGGGGTACTGAATAGAAGGATCGAAGAGGTCAGGAATGGTTTCTCCTAAGAGTTCCCATTTAGTAGGTATTAAAAAATAATGTCCTAAGCATATGAAATTGAGAGGTAGGAGTGGGAGAGAGCAAAGCCTTTACAAGAACCGTCATCAGTTCAGTGTGGCTGAATTTCAGATTTAGGGTGGAGAGATGGGGGGATGAAGTGTCACTAGGCGGACATTGTTGAGGGCCAGTGCATATTTTTATGCAGTGGTGGTGGAATAATAAGATTAGAAAGATCAATCTGATAACTGGGCAGAGGATGAATTGAAGCGTGGTGAGACTGAAGTTAAGGACACGGGGAGTGAAGAAATATTTCAGAGGAGAAATTATGATAGCCTAACTGTGAGCCTTTCTCATCATAAAACTCTAGTTCTATGTTAAAGGGAGAGAATGTGTGAAAAAAAAATGAACTCATAATATTCAATAATTAATACTCTTAAAGTGTTTTGCAATGTATTGTAAATGCTGTTTTCATAGTAATTCTACTTCCCAAGAAATATATAAATATTTAAAACTTTGAGGTCAAGTTTTAATTATCTTTTATTAACTACCAGTAACAAGATTACATAAATATGTGAATAACACCCATAGGCTGTTGACTAAGAGTACTGTGTTTGAAGATACCCACAGATTTCTTCACAGTTCTATATATCTTTACTTATCTCATCTGTAATATAGCCCTGGGGATTTTCAGAAAAATAGCGTGTAATGTCAACTCTGTACTTAAACTGTAAGCATCAAACCCTTGGGAACTATCAAGTTATCAGTCTTTACTACTGAAAACATAACAGGATTTAAGTAGAGCTACTCTAAATGGTTCAGATTACATTTAGGTAATATTTTGAGTGAGATGAAGACAGAGAGATTTTCACCCAAATGACTAGTTTAAATTGCCTACATTTGTGTACCAGATTGTGAAGTCAACCAAGGGTATAAAAAATTTCCTCTTCCAAAAAAGGAGATGATCTTTATATGGCTGATGTCCAAACAAGTACAAACTAAATACTCTTTCTTCCTAAAAGAAAACAAAAAAGGAACATTATTAGTGTCCCTGTAAACTTCTTCATAAAGTTTCTCAAGAAGAAATTGACCAAACAGAGCTTTCTGATTCCACAAATATTCTTTTCATTCATTTCATTTGTGTTCCATAATGGACGTTACATGTAAAACATATTTTGAGGCAAATAACAAATGTTCACGTCTTTTTATTGTTTATGCTTATAAGCGAGCTTTGTTTTTGAATCCCTAGAGTGGATTCAAGTGCCAAAGCCAATTCAGTTATCCATAGAAGCATTTGTGCCTCATCTTGGAAATGTGCTTACTCTTCAGCCTGCAGTTTGTACTGGTTCCCAAGCTTACGTGGCCTCCTCTGCTTTTCTAATTGGGCAGTAGAAAAGAGAGACATCTTAGGTCCCAGAGGGACATTTATTTTAAAATGCTCAAATAATTTCTCTGCCTCTGTCAGAAGAGGAGAGGGAGGAGGAGGAAAAGGAAAAATAGGAGGGAAAGAAATGAGTGAGTATGGAGCCGATTGCCTGTTGCTTTTGGACAGAAAAACTTATACCACACGCCCATGAGAGACTTTAATGTCTTTTACCTAAAGCAGGGTTTCAAGGCAAACCTGGAATAGTGAGCTTCCCATTCCACAGGCTGCAAACCAAATGACGGCACAAGAACCGCTTGTGATAACATTTTCATGATTTAGTAATGTTTCGTTTCAATTATTTTCAAATCCCACAAGAGAAAAAAGAAAGACTGACCCTCTAGGCCTTTAGATTTCAAGCTCAAATAGTAGATAGAATTAAAATAATGGTATTCTTCTGGACCTTAGGATACCATGAGAAAGCCAGTGATACAGGAAGTCACAAAATGATCCATGGCATGAGACACTATCACAGTTAGAAGGACACAGACAAATCATGCACACTTTATTGTCCTGGATAACGTATTGGTAGTGACTAAAATAGAATCAATTTTCAAATAGTAATTAGCTTAAGAAGCTATATTTTTCTGGGCTACATAGATCTATACATCATGATTTTCTGGGCTACATAGATCTGTACATAATGATTCACGGACTATGTGACCATATCTTTTTGGTTAACAAGAAACAAACTCTATCATTTACTATGAGGTCATAACAAAAGTATAAAATGATGAGATACAAATAAAATGTTTCATATATTAGACACAACCATATATTGTTTCAGAAATTGTTTGGGTTATTTATAGTCAGAGGCTTTGTTTTAGAATAAAGTTTTCCACTGCAGTTTGAATTGTGACTGGTAGGTGGCGCAGTCAGGATGTGATTCATTGCTACAGATGAAAACATTCCCATGCTTTCCTCTGCATTTCAAGGCCAGTTCCATATTTGCAGTCTGTTGGGGAATGTTCTTAGATATTAAGCATGCCCAGAATTAATTTTTCAGGTAGTTCTCAGAAATGTCATTATATTTGGTAAAGTATTTTTGGTCAGTTATTTTTCCCGATAATTAAGATGTCTATTTCTAGTGTTCCTGCCAGACTCTCGCTTCTCCAACACTGAAACATATTTTCCACTTTTTCTTTTATTTATTTTTTGTTTGTTTATTTTTGTATTTTCCCCCACATTTAGGTGCTTGTAATGGATCATATTGGTCTGGGAAACAAAGGCTCTTTAGGGAATAAGAAAGGCCCTTTTTACCTGTAACCATAACTGTGTTCTTTTCCAGTGCAACATTTCCACTCCACAACATCTAAACCTTCAAAATCACGCAATGCTAAAACATGATAATAAGTTGTGTGGTGCAGCATTTCTTTTCCTACCTCAAGAGGTGAAGACTGTCTCATTCACTTGCTTGAGAGGTTAACGTATAATTTGAAAATATAAGAAAGGGATTCTGAAGTTGTCAGAAAATCAAGTGATTTAGAAGGAAAAAACCACAGGAACAAAACAAGGAAATATATCTTTCAGGTTCCATTTCCTTAGTGGTAGAGTGGTAGAGTCAGCCATTTTTAGGGTTCAGTCAACAGAAGTTCAAAATATCTGACTGCTGGAAAAATAGGGATTTTCCACATTTATATATTATAGGTCATTTCTTGAATAGCAACAACAACAATAATAAAACCCTTCTTAGAAGTTTGTCCATAGATCTACTCTAATATTAAAAGTTAAAATTTAATTACCTGGAGAAGTTATGGCCTGTTGTTTTATATTCTCAATTTAAAATATAAACTTTTAAATAATGCACAAATACAATATCTTGCAAAATGTTTTTGTTCAATGGATTACAAAAATTAACACAGTTCATCTGTCAGCTAAGTATGCCCAATTTCTAGTGGCTATAGTTGTAACATTCAGTAAAGACCACCTAAAATGTCTTTTTAGATTAACATTTTATATTAAAAACAAGTTAGGATGATTCTTGAAAGTAATACCTATGACATCTCTTTTCTCTGTAAAGCTCACATGGTATTTAATGCAGGTCATGTATAAATCGGGCACTTAAGCATTCTAAATTTGAGGCATTGAACTCTATAACATTATTTAAAAAAAGTAGATAGTTTAATGTTTTGACTTTTATTTTCAAGTCCAGTTCTGGGAGATCTAAAAATATTTTTTTCTTGCTATAATTATAAAAATGATAACGGGGAAGTTGTAAAAAAATGTGTGTTGGATAAATTAAATATATCATTAGAATATTTTCTTTACCTATGTAAATTACTTTTATTTCCGACTATCAACCAATCATTCAAAATGCATTGTATCATGTGGGTATGTGACTCAGTCATATGTATCATCTCTAGCATATGCTATGTTGAACAAAATGTTTTACAGTGTGAAATGATGGTTCATATTTACTGCTGAGAATTGTATAGAAGTTAAAATTCCCTTAGGGAAGCAAGAATTTGGGAACCCAAATATACATCTTCCTGCATCAGGACACAACTGTGGGAAAGAACGAGATGTTAATCATGCAGCCTGTGCTTCTTTGTTTACAGGGAGCCATAATCTTTTTGACCAGATTTTAAATCAAGTCAATGACTTTCAATCATGCAGTACATTTTTCTTTCTTCTTTTTCTATAGTACTAGTGGGGTTTTGTTTTTTGGGGGGATGATCTATACACATATGCATATATTAGTTGTATGTATAGACACACACACATATATTTACATATACATTTAGAATATGTAGAGTTTTAGAATACCAGAGGTCTAAATTATTTCAAGATTACTTGAAGATTTGTTATCATGGTAACAGCAATTGTAAATCATGCACATTGAGACTATCCTATCTTATCTGTATTGGCCTCAATACCACAAACCTGAGTGGGCTCTTTGCTTCTAATAATAAGCATTTTACAAACTCTCAGGTTCAGTCTGTTTAGTGCCATTTGTCTTTTTAAAAGGAGACATGATTTGGAATATTATTTGGTTAAAATAAGAGTCTTTTTATGTTCTAAATAGTTCAAGAAAATAGCTTTTGTGGTTCAGTGTATCAAGCATAGTATTAAAATATAAATGTCACACTTTAAAGGTGTTATGGGAAATTCCCAAATGTCTTTGAACCAAATTTTTCATGCTAAAATATATATCCAAATATTCTAAATTTAAATTAAAAACAAATGATTAGAATTTGACAAGAAGATGGAAATTCAGCTTAGTGCTTCAAACTGTATATTTAAATTTTTTCAACTATATTCAATGATATTATTTTCCTCAAACCATTCCTTTATTCTTAAACTAAACTTAAATTTTATGAGTGTTTTAAATTAAAATATGTATCAACAAAAATTATTCTACTTCTGTGATAATATGGATATTTAAATTACATGGGGTAATGATTATAGATGTAAATTTTACTTTATATACAATGATTAACAATAAAATGTCTCAACATTTCTCTGTACATGAAACTGGACTTAGAAATAAATTTCGTTGTAGTATTTTTCAAATGCAAGCTCGTTTTCTTCAAATTAGGAAGGCATCTTATGAATTTAAAATAAATGTCTAAGAAATTCAATAGGAAGAAAATACTTTTCAGATAATGCCATTCTTTATTTAGTATATTTATGGCAGAAGATAGGGCGGTGGGGGGGGGGTGGAAAAAAAAAGAAAAAAGAAGATAGCATATCTAATTGAAGAAGTTATATTAACTCAATAGCGGTGATTAAAATAATTTAAATTCATTCTTTGTCATCTTCTGGAAGAGAATATTAAGCCTTTAACTGAGTTTAAAAATATAAATTTCAACATGCACATTTTAATCCCACCCATTTTCAGATAACAGCTCATTTAACAAACCTATTCTCCTTTTATTTTCCTTTGCTTGAAAATTGGAATACATCATTATAGTGCTTAAATATTTGTTGAGCAAACAAATAAAATCAATGTTTACATTGATTTTACAGTGGTTACATTTCCAACCTGACCCACAGTGTTCTGCTTAATCTTATATGTGCGCATAAAGAATAACTCTGTTCTAGCATTTCCCCCCTAAAATTGCTAAACATTGGATAAATTCAATCAAGATCCCAGTTTGGATGGCGCGATCACACCCCGGCCGTGACATTTGAATGGGAAGACTGCCCGGTTGCAGTACTTAGCCTTGAATCAGCTCTAAGCTACTGGTGGGGGCTCCATGTCTGGGACAAGGGGTCTACGAGGATCAGGGAAGAAGTTAAAATGCGGGTCGGAAAAAAGACTCTCTAGGGAGCACATTTCTCTGTCCTGAAATCTTCCTATCGCCCTTTTTTGTGTTCCTGGAGGTCTGAATTTGGCCGCGTAATAACCCTCTGCTGGCTCTGCGTGTTCCCACCAGACTCTGTTATTTTCTGTCTCCTCCCATGAACAGGATGAAGTCAACAGCTTCATTCCTGTTCTTTCCCTGATGAAAAAACACAGAAGCCCACTGACGTTTTAAAGAATCTTCATAGCTGTTAACGAAAGGCAAGGAAAGCTATAAAAGGGGCCCCTTTTTAAATCTCCCTCTGATTTCCCCTCCTTACCCCTTTGTTTTCCCTCTTGAGAATACAAAGACATAGAAGCAAACAAGAGTAATAATTGCAAGAGGTGCGGAAACTTGCAAGTGGGTCCTGTGCAGAGTCCTGTGTACTCAGAGGCACTCTAACCAGCAGCCAATCTCTGATCACTTCCTGTTACCTCTTGGAGCATCACTTCGGAAGGAAGAATGAAGGAATGAGTTGCGTACCCTCCCGGGAGGTAGAGTGGGCTAGGTGGGAGGCAAGGGTGTGCTCTCTTCACCTTCCTCATGCCTTTTGTCACTGTCTGTCCTGACACAGTAAATCCTGCCCTTGCGGGGAATTAAGATGAAGTAAGAAATGTGCCCATCCCAGAAATTAGATGAAGTGAGAAAAGTGACTAGCCCAAAATTTAGATGAAGTAAGAAATATGACCAGGGTTAAAGGAAATACAATGTAGATGTTGTAGTTAGCATGTGCATGGGGAGGGGGTAAGTGTGTAGATATTCTAGGAAACATCAGATTTTGAGATAATGAGATAGAAACCAATCAGATGTAAAAGGGGAAGAAGGTCTGGAAATCCCCTGGAATATCATTTTGGAAGGAGAAAAGATTTTTCCGAATCTCTAGGCTGGAAAGAAGACTGTTAATTCTTAGTGACATTTAGATTTAAGGAGCATATTTAAATTAGACTGATGAAAATTGAGGATGTGACTCCACTTTTAATTGTGCATTGATTTATTTAAAAGAATTACCCTTCTTTGTTTTCAGGCACATTAGATACTCTCCCAGAATGTTCACAGAACATTTCAAAAATACGTTAGCTTGTAAGAATGACAAATTATAACACTGCATGTCAACATAAAATGATGAATGTGCAGATTGCTCTAACCGTGATACATATAACAATAGTCAACCATTCTAACTTGAAAAGTTAATAATTTTTCCTATGTGATAAATTTTATTTTTAAAAATTATTATTTCCATCTTCACTTTTCCTTAATGTCATCTCTAACCCTGCCCCCAATCCCAAAGTGACTTTAGTAAAAGAAATTTGCCAAATGAATGCTTCTTATTAATCCCAGAAAAACAGAATACCACGCATGCACTGAAAGAGTGAGGACTTTTTTTCTCGCAAATAAATTCTGGGATTCAGTTTAAGGAATACCAACTTTCTAATCTGTGTGAATTTATAGCTAAGAAGTAGCGTGGATCCATTCTTTCTTAGTATTATTACAATCCAGTTTATTGTCAGTCTTATAACAATAATATATAAAAATCGTTTGGAATAAATCATCACCATGATATAATGTAAAAGAAAAGAATTTTAAGCTGACACTGTGTGGCTTCAAGTGTAAATTTGTCACAGATCAATAGTAGAACTTATTCTTACCATAATTTCTACGGTATCTAATACAGTGTGTGTGTGTATGTGCGTGTGTGTACATGTGTGTGTGTGTGTGTGTATGCACGTGTACAAAGGCTGTTTCACTGCCTCAAATTTCTCTCCTAGTACAATGGCTCCCCTAAGAGGGTTACAGTATTCCATTGACTGCTCTGTGAATTCATTTGCTGTGAGTTATTTCTGGCCAGTGGAAAGCATGCAGTTAACTTTTGGGTATTATTCAAGTAGGCACTCTATGATTTTACCAGAGATTGTTTCTGTAGAAATAAATCTGTGTATTATTTGTCTAGTCAAAAACAGAGCACGCTGACATGGAATCAGTGGGGCATTGGAAGGTGGATCGGGGTTGACAAGGAAGAGTAAGGGGGAAGGTGCTTATTTAAATAATATGCCCAGGTCAAAATAACAAAATATGTTCTTTTATCACCCCCCCAAAAGGGTAAGCTATAGAAATAACGTGTGTATGGAGCCATATCCAGGAAAACTTTAATCAGTTTAATTCCTCTGCACAAATACTTAACTCTCCTCTCTTTATCACATAATTTTGTTGTCACCGATTTCCATCCCCCTCATTCCTTATTATATGTCATCATTTTTAACACTTTCTTGTTGTGCTTGATTTAGGAAGAGATGTAAATATGAAGTTCTCAAAATTCTGGAAAAAAATCTCTACTTACTTCATTATGTATGTACATAAAAAGAGCATGCATATGTGCACACACCCACAACCTTTGACTTTCCATCCTAAGAATGCACAGAGAAAAGGACATTATTTGTCTATTGAGGAAAAGATATTTAATGTATTGCCATTTTAAACAACAACTCTTAAAAACTCTTCCCATCATACAACTTTTAAAGGTAAATGTGCATTTTTTACATTTGAGTGATAAATGGTTACCTTCTAAAGTAAGCCCCCAGACTTAGAATATTTTTTGCAGCAATACTTGAAATGAGTATACAGTGAATGATCCACAAATTGTTAAAGTTAGAGGCTGGACGTGTTAGATGTTTATCTTCCCTGCTTTTCCTCTCATCATTTCTTGAAGACAATGGCTTGAATTTTCTTACAGGAATTACACCATTCCATTTAAAAACAGCATTTTCTAATTTAGGTTCAGGTGTGAATTTGTCTAATAATTAGTTGTTCATATTATCCAAGTTAATAGTAAAATCACTATTCAATCAAATTCAGTAAGATATTACTTTAAATGTAATAGTAAAATGTTTTCAGCGTGTTTTCTCCTTATTTTTATAAAAGCATTGTATATTTGTAACAACTTTATATAGGGTTTTCTTTCCATAGACATTGTGGTCCCTATAATTCATTATTTGGCCTTGATAGTTATCTTAAGGTTAAATTTACAATGCATTTTTAAAACAAATGTAATGAAATTTATAAAGTTTTTAATCACAAAAGGATAGGGAAACCAACAAACATTGAAATGTTAGTACTACCAAAAATCTACATGCAAAAAAGTGAATCTAGACCCAGACCTTACACTTTTCACAAAAATAAACTCGAAATGGATCATTGACATAAATTTAAAATGTAAAACTATAAAACTCCTAGAAGATAAAATAGGAAAATTTTTAGATGTTCTTGGGTATGGCCATAACTTTTCAAGTATAGCATGAAAGGCAGGGGACATGAAGGAAATAAGTGATATACTGGTCTTCATTAAAATAAAAAACACTTCCGCTCTGTGAAAGACACTGTCAAGAGGATGAGAAGATAAGCCACAGACTGGGGTGAAAAACGTAACTGACAAAGGACTGTTATCCAAAATACACAAAGAACTCTTAAAGTTCAACAATAAGAAAATAAACAACTCAATTAAAATCAGACCAAAGTTCTGAATAGACGCTTCACCAAAAAAGTTATACAGATGGAAAATAAACATATGAAAAGATGTGTCCCATCCTATGTCATCAGGAAAATGCAAATTGAAACAACTATGCAGTATCACTACACATCTACTATTATAGAATGGTCCAAATCCAGAACTTCGAGAATACCCAATGCTGGTGGGGATGTGGAGCAACAGGAAGTCTCATTCATTGCTGGTGGGAATGGCAAATGGTACAGATGTTTTTGGAATACAGTTTGGCAGTTTCTTAGAAAACTAAACTTACTCTTACCATATGATCCAGCAATTACACTCCTGGATATTTACCCAAAGGAGCTACCTGCACTTAAGAAAATCAATAGTTTGAATTTCTCAAATTTAGGCAATTCAAATTTAGCTTCAATTAGCAGAAGTTTAAAAGTTGAAAGATTACAGTCCTTGAAACATGTTTGGTACTGAGATGTGTGAGACAAATCTGATTTCTAAATGTGGATGAAGTCCATTTAATTTTTCGTAATCTTCCGGAATAGTTTTTGAATTTAAAGAAATTCATCATTTGATTTATTTTGATTACTTAGTTTTTTGTTTTGTTTGTTATTCAACATATAAACCCTTTGAGGCAACTGGTTCTGTTTCAGGTAATCTGTAATTTTGTAATCTGCAACCGTTAATACCTACTCGTAGACTTCCCAAATAGAATACAAAATCCATGACTAATATAAATGCCAGTTGGACAGATGACTAGGCAAACCCTTTCCACTCTGAGAAACAATATAAAAAGTGTTCTACATATTTTAGTTAAATTAATGAATGAATGACCTAATGGAATTATGAATGGACATTCCTAAAGGATTTTCATAAATAAACCTAAAAATCTTCATTCGACATATAAAGTTTTTTTTTTCTAACTCGGGAGGATAAAAAAGTAATATTATGGGTTTTTTTCCTTCTTTTAATGGTGAATTTTATGATGGTAAAATTTATATTAATAATACTCAACATGCAATATTCTAGGAACCCTTTCATTTGTAATTCTTTAGAAACCTTTCTGCTGCTGGATGAATTGGGAGCTGTTATAACCACAGTTTTCCTGCTGCACTGCAGTATGAATGGTCTTTTTCTAAGTGGAGTTTCCATCACATGGATTGAATTTTAAACTATTTTTTCAATGACCAATCAGACATTATAAAATAGTTATGCTACTGACTTGGTATGTGTTCAATGTCAAACCACGTTTTTCCATTGACAGCTTGAGAAGATTGTGAAACCATTAAAAATTTAAACTTGTGGTTCAAAGGGATTTTCTACAGTTAGGCTGTTTTTAATCTTCTCATTGTATTTAGTGAACACCTGCCTTTCCTTGGATATAAAGCCTATGTACAACTTGGATTTTGTTTGGAGTACAGGTAAAAACAAAAAAATATTAAATATTTGGAAAAAGGAAAAACAAAAGGCGGGAATTATTTATAGTAAGACTTTATATTCTCATAAGTATGTACTTACAAGACCTAGTCTTTTTTTTAAATTATGCATTCAATTACTTAAGATAATGGAATATTATTTAAGAAAAGAATGACTTGGTCTATTAGATTGAGTGTTCGAGGTCTGGAAGAATAATTTAAGATGTAGTGGCCTTATGCTATTCTCATTTTGATAATAATTGCTAATTTTAAGCACTCAATTTAATATAAATTCCACTAAATGCTGACATTGTTTTATTTACCTTGTATACCAATAGTTCATATAGAGTCACCGCAGAGAAGGCATTTGATTAATAGTTGTTAAGTTGAATCAAAATAGCATCTTTTGAAACTCAGTTCATGTTTTCATCAACAAACTTTTGAGCACTAATCTTGTATCAGGCACTCTTTCAGGTACTTAGGCTACCAAGGCAAAAAAATACAGTCCTGTGCTCAAAAGCTAAAACCCTAGTAAAGGAGAAAGACAAATGTGTAGTCATAATCAGATGTGGCAAGTGATATTCTGGAGCAGGGCTCTCAAGCCTTACTTTGCATTAGAATCATGTGAGAAGTTAAAAAAAAAAATAAATACCATATCCAGGCTCTGCCACAAACAAATTAAATAAGAATATCTGGAAGTAGTTTCAGGCTGTTAGAATTTTGAAATGTTCTACCAAGTAATCCTAATGTTCAGGAGGTTGAGAAAGATTGTTATCTAGGCAAGCAAGGTGATCAGAAAGATGCTCTTGATTCAACCTGACAGAACCAGGGAAATACATACAGAAAATGTTATCCTTAAGCTAAGCTTTAAAGAATGCTTATTATTAATCAGATGGAGACATGATGAAGGTAATTCTTGGCAAAGGGGAAAAAGTGGCTAAAGGGCAGGAAGGATACGATCTATTTAGGGAACCAGACGTAGTTGTGATTAGCATTTATAGTGTGCATAGGCAGGTCTAGGACAATAACATGCAAAAATCATATATGTTATATGAAATATGCAATTAATATTTCAATGTTCATTATATACCAGATATTTGTTCTCCAGATACTTATAAACCTATCATGGTAATTTTATTCCTTTTCCAATGTTTGGCCCAGGATTAGGTGGATCTAAGCAAATTGAAATCAAGGAGAAACTTCTCTTAGCTCCATGAAAAAGAGGAAAAAACCTTTTCTCCAACTAGTTGCATTATGGGAGTTATGTTCCACAGTTATTGTTCCATGAGAGAAGATCACAGCTTGCCATACTGAGAACAAACAACTGATACAAGGATACAGGCAGAGTCAAGAAAACCTGAAAAGCAGAGCTGGAAACCTGAGGTACCAGGCCCAGAGCCCACCCTGTCTCTAAGTTCCATGTTATGTGAGATTTAAAATGACCCCAAAGGCAAATACAAACAATTAAATTAAAAAGCTTCTCCACAGCAAAGGTAATAATCAACAGAGTAAATAGACAACCCACAGAATAGGAAAAAATATTCCCAAACTATGCATCCGACAAAGGGCTAATATCCAGAATTTACAAAGAACGAAAACGAGCAAGAAATAAACAACCCCATCAAGAAGCGGGCAAAAGACATAAACAGAAGGTTTTTAAAAGAAGATAGACAAATGGCCAAAAAAGTATGAAAAAATGTTCAACATCACTAATTCATCAAGGAAAAGCAAATTGAAATACCACCTTACTCCTATCAGAATGGCCATTAATAAAATGTCAAAAAAATAATAGATGCAAGCGTGGATGCAGAGAGAAAGGAATGCTTATACACTGTTGGTGGGACTGCAAACTAAAACAACCTCTATGGAAAACAGTATGGAGATTCTTCAAAAAAATAAATGTAGACTTATCATTCAATCCAGCAATCCCACTACCGTGTATCTACCTAAAGGAAAAGCAGTGAATTTATCAAAAAGATGCCTGCACTCGAATGTTTATCTCAGCATAATTTACAATTGCAGAGATGTGGAATCAACCTAAATGCCTATAAATTGATGAGTGAGTAAAGAAAATATGGTGTAAATGTGGCTCCATCCATGGAGTACTACTCAGCCATGAAAAGGAATGAAATAATGTCTTTTGCAGCAACTTGGATAGAACTGCAGACCATTATCCTAAGTGAAATATCTCAGGAATGGAAAAACAAACACCATGTTCTCTCATGTGGGAGCTGAATGATGGGTACACACAGGTACAAAGAGATGCAAAAGACATTGGAAACCAAGAGGAGGTGAGGGTGAGAGGGGAGTGACAGATAAAAACTTACCTATTGGGTACAATGAACACTATTCTGGTATTGGGCACACTGAAAGCCCTGACTTAAGCACTATACAAGGTATCCATGTAACAAAAGCGTTTGTACCCCCTTAATATTTCAAAATAAAAAAATATAATTTACACCTTCCAAAAAATAATAAAATGTCCTTCTTGTAAGCCATTTTGAGTCTGGGTTTCTTGCAGTGAATTCATCTAATCAATTCCTCTTGCAAAGGATTTTCATCATGAAGCTAATAAGGAGGCATTGTAGCAATTTAAGAAGAGGATTTTTAAAGAAGGCAAGAACATCATGCTACCTTAAAATGGAATCTTATATATGCCAGGCATTGTGTGTGCATTTTATATATGTATAAAAATCATAAGCAAATTTGGGTTTTATTCTTCTGGTGGTAATATGAAGTTAAACAGGAAAAAACTTAAACTAGAAGCAAAAGAGCATAGAAGTTATTTTATGAATTCTGCTATAGAGATGATTATGAAGAGAAAAATGAATGTCAAAATATATTTAGGAGATGGAATTGATAAGATTTGACAACTGGTAGAGTTTTATGTCTAAGAGAAATGGAAGATTCTAGAATAAACTATTTCTTAGAACTATTTGCCTGTGTCTAGGTGGGAATGAGTTGGGCTGAATGTGGATCATGGCTGGTTGGCCCCGTTTTTTGTCAGGAACTTAAATCGGGCAGAGCAAATACTATGGTAATAAAGTTATTCAACTTTTCAAATTACTCTGTGCATAAAATGAGTGTCAATAATTATAAATTGTTATATCAGGAGATTTTATGCAACAAAGAAAATACATTCACTAAAAATGTCACTGGAGTTCCAGGGAGGGCAGATACTGAAATTTTCCTATTGAGCAGGCGTAGTGAATAAAAGTAAAATGCCTTGTATCTATTTTATTTATTTTAAATATGTGAACTCGGGTAGAAGAATCTCCCTATAGTATATATTACAGTTAAATTTTTATTTCAAAGTGTGTAAAATATTGTTCATATTTTTCAGTGACCTCAGTTCCTCAGCTTTCAATTTCTCATGGAATTTTCATTTTAATGGTAATTATCCTTCCACCGGAATTTCATTACCTTCAGTTAATGAAGTACAAATAGTATGTATGCTTCGTTCGTATAATATTGATTCCTTCTCACATATTAGTTTCCATAGCTTTATATTCTATACCTTTTTGTTGTACATATCACACACAATTAAATATTGAGTTTTATTTAGCATCAAAGCACAGTGGCATTAGTATTTCTCATCAATATTTTCTGTAAAGAAATCTGTTGATATTCCTGAATGACATTTTTTGAAATTTAGTCCAGGATCTTGAATCTACCATGTCAGCACAATTTTGAAGTTAATCTACATGAATAGCAAAGCAAAAACAAATGCATCTGAAGGAATGTGCCTAGAAGGCAAATTTTTTAAACATTTAAAATTATGCATATTTCTACCTTTTCAAAAGCTATTAATCAAGAAGTCCTTAAATTCACTTATGTGATGTTTGGAATATACATTTTCAATTAATTTTCAAGTTAAATTTTACTATGAGTCAGCACTAAGTCAGCTTTTAAATAAAATCAAATATTTCAATGACCTGTTGAAAATAAGAAAGTATACAACATTTATTGCATGTTTAATACTTAAGGGGCTATTGGCAGTTCAGGACAATAGCTAACAATCATTGAGGATAACAATTAATTATTACCCTCTGCCATACACTGCTCCATTTACCTGACATGGACTGCCTCATTAAATTTTCTTACCAATAATATTTCAGGTATTATGGCCACTTTACAGATGAGGACATTAATATACAAAGACATGAAATAACTTGTCCAAGGTCATGGAACTAGAACGTGGTAAAGCTGGGCTTCAAATCTAGACATTCTTATCTGCTCTTAAGTTCTTTACTCCCAAATGTATCACACTCCTGCTTCCTGCAGGAAATCTATGGGGATAAGACAAGCAGAACTGAAACAATTAGGGTGAAACCCTTTCTGATTTCATATTATCAATTATAAATGCTGTTAGTGCTTAGAGAAAGTAGAAAATCAATAAAGGCTTCAAGGCATGATCGCATGGATTACAATTTGAAATTATTGGACCTTAGTGTGATTCTTGTTTCTGAGAGCTATATAAACTTGGGCAAATGACTTATTAACATTTTATTTGTAAATTGATTCAGAAGTAACTATTCTCTATGTAAGGGTTTTGTTTTTAGAAGCAATCAGTGATATATGTAAATGACTAAGCAAATGTATGATTTAAGTTTCCTGGCAAAAGTGAGTCTTGAACTATTCATTTATATCGTCACTCTCTCTGACTTCCAAAAATATTCTTATTTTCATAATTTTTACCATTTTCATCTATTTTTCAATAGATGCATTCCATATATATTGAGCCAGGACATGTACTAATTGATGGTAACATAACCAATCAATTTTTTCCCTTCAATTTCTTAAAGGTTGCTTCTTATTTAGGAAAAACCAAATAATCAACAACAAAAATATTTCCACTATCTTTCCCTCTTCTTTAAATAGCTAATTTTTTATTTTTTATATTTTTTGAGACAGGGTTGCACTCTCTTGCGTGGACTAGAGTGTAGTGGCATCACCCCACCTGGATAATTTTTTGTTTTTAAATTTTTTGTAGAGATGGGGTCTTGCTATGTTGCTCAGGTTGATCTAGAGCTCCTGGCCTCAAGTGATCCTCCCACTTTGGCCTCCCAAAGTGCCAGGATTAAAAGCATGAGACACATTGCTCCCAGCCTATATCCAAATTTCTGATAAGCCCTGCATTAATTCCTGCTTTCTTGATGCACTTTCGATCCTCTGCTCCTCTGAGGAAACGTTCTCTCCTCTGTTAACAGCATCCTTCTCTGGGGCTTTTCCCAAATATTATCTTCTTTGCTTTTCCCAAATATTATCTTCCACAATATCTTGATTCTACTTGAAACTCTTCATCATTCATTTCTAGAATTTTTTTTCTCCTCTTGGCTTGTTAGAACCTATGATTTTAAGAAAACAACAATTGTGGGCATTTGTGATAAATGCATCCTCCTACAAACTCTGTATTATTTCAAACTCGTGAGGGCAAACTTTTTTACTTAGTGTACTGATTCAAATGCTAATCTCTTCCAGAAACACCCTCACAGACACACTTATAAATAATGTTTTACCAGCTATTTGGGCAACCATTAGCTGAGTCAAGTTGACACATAACATTAACTATCACAATTTCACCCCTTGCCTACTTGGCACCCATATGCATCTCCTTAAACCATACTTAATCACCAAATAAAGACAATAACAAGGTCATAATTCTGCCTAAGATGATACAACCATCCTGCGTCTGTATTAGTCAGGGTTCTCCAGAGAAACTGAGCCAGAGGAATATGTATCTATATTTATATTTATATCTATATATATCTATATACATATATGTGTGTATGTATGTGTAGAGAGAAAGAGAGATATTAAGGAATTGGTTTGTGTGCTTATAGAGGTCAAAAGTTCCTTGACCTGCAGGCTGTAGAACCAAGAAAGCCAGTGATGTAATAAGTCTGAGTCCAAAAGCCTGAGAACCAGGAGCATCAATGTCCAAGGGCAGGAGAAGATGAATGCCCCAGTACAAACAGAGAGAACAAATTTTTCCTTTCTAAGTCTTTTTGTCCTATTCCTGCTGCAGCTGTCCTCTTAGTGGTGACACCTGAATATTACGCAGAACCTTCTGTTAACCAGGCCCATATCTTCTCTTCTGTCCCCTGATCACAGGAACTCTTCATGAAGCCACAGGTGCAGGCTGGGAGAGAGAAGGCAGTGCAGCCAGAGTGGGACCGTGGGCGTTTGGGCCACTTCTTCATGTAACTTACTTGTGCCTTCAGGGCCTGTTGGGGCCAGATCATAAATATGCCACTTCCATTTGATGATGGACTGTTGCTTTGTATGCCCAACTTTATGGCTTGGCAGGTCAGATAACACCCTGTTTATAATGGTTAGCTCGAGACACATGGTAACTTGGTAGCTCACTTTTATACCCATGAAAATGTGAACCTCTTCTTCTCCATGTAACTGCAATTTTTGCCACAATCCTTTAAGTTTCATCATCATTTTGCAGTGAAAAATATATATCCACTGAACATCACAGATGAAAATCTTCCTAGTGTGTATATAAGATAATTATTTTATAAGAAAGTATTTATTTTTATATGGTTTCTTTTGGCATAAATTAAAAAGTTATTTGAAGTGTAAGAATGGTTGATGCTTTAGCGGATGATGGGACTTATAGAAAATATAATAATTTATAGCTGATGAAAAATATTTGCTTACTTTCCTTAAATGTAAGTCATAATAGAGCCTCAGTAATATGTATTTTGCAAGAAGACTTTTATGGATTACTTTTAGTTAACCTTGGTTCTATAACATAAAAGAAGAGTATTTTAAAAAGTTAAAGGGACAATAAAATGTTAATATTTTACCTAACATTTCGGTATGAATTAGGGCACTACACTTTTCTTAATCTTCAGATTAGTTCTTTCAAGATATAAATATGTATTAACTGAAGTCACTTAGAAACTCTGGATGAAATAATTAACAGCCAAATTAACTTTGTAATTGAACCAAATGAGAAACAAATAAATTTTGCTTTAAAATTTTTAAAGAAAATATGTACACGGTAATAGCGGTGGGGTAGAAGGCATCCAATTTGGGGCATTTGTATCAATGCTAATTAAGTGATATAAGTTCTTCATTCATTGCATTTTCATTATTCCCACTTAAGATTTCTTACACATACACATAATTTAACTAACTCTCTTATGGTTGTACACATAAGCCTTTGTACATGAGCTTGGGTATTGTGGCAATATTCAGCGATATTATAGTTCTTATGTGTCTATAGTTTCAGTAAGTCCTCAGCAAAGACAAGCACTGGATGAAGAGTTATATTGCCTTCACTGCTATTTGTGGACTGTTTGGGTAAAGCTCTACAGATATTTGGAGCAAAAATCATTCTAATAATGTATAATCAAATGTGTAAAATTCTTGTTTTTTCATCTGTACATTTAAGACTAAAGATCTGTATTGGGTCTATTTTGTTAAAGAAATTCTTAGAACAAATTTTTCATCAAATTAGAACTGTGCACACTTTATCTCATATATATTACACTTCAGTAAAGAGTTGGAAAATATAGAATTGCACTACCATTTATAAGGGTTATACATCTATATTTTTGTGAATTCCTATATTTATGAATATCATCTATGTTCATAATTTCTCCCTCCTCAGCTAAACAAAATGAGAGAAAACTCACTAAAAATGAGAGAAAACTCTTTAGATCCTTGATGAGAGTTTAAAATTGATAACAATGAACTAATAGCAAACATTAATGCTTCTTCGAAATGTGGCAGGTTTCTCGACTACATGAGATTTAAAGTTTGTCACAGCCTGTTAGTAAATTAGTACTAATTTAACTTGGGACTTCACAGGTCATTCATAAGTTGTCAATCACCTCTGAATCCTTCTTTGTAAGTAAGGATTGAACCAGACCATCTCGAAAGTCTCTTCCCTCTGAGCCTGAGATTTGATTTTAATTTTACATTTCAACGGACTTCTACTACAGTTTAAGATCTCATTATGCCAATGGTATTTTGATATTAAAAATATAAATAACAGTATCTAAGTCACATGCTAAAGAGAGAGAGAGAAAGAGGTAGGGGCAGCAAGAGGGAGGAAGAGGGACATCTTACGAGGGAGAGGGAGAGATGTTTCTTTACTGCAGATGAATGTTAAATGATGTTTTTTCACGCAATATAGTCAAGATTAAGTAAGGAAAGAAATTTTCTTGTTTATGTGTTAGAAATTGGAATGTGCTTATTTTTGCATTGTTAGTTAAATATAATATATTTTGCAAAGTGCTATCAACTTGAGAGAAAAGATAACACTGTGAGTTCCTTTAGAGATTTTGTGTGAGAAACTCAAGACTCTGAAACCCTGTAAACTTTTGCTTTAACACTGCAACAGTTCATGCTTCTTTGATACTAGAAGGTGTCGTGTGATCCTCTACATTTTCCTTGTCATACCTTCATACAAGAACACTTTCTACTGTTCTGACCCCCACTAAAGATTAAACGCTGCCATCGCAGGGGGGAAAAAAAGTCCCTTACCCAATCTCTACTTTCACATATGGAAAAGAATTGGTTTCAAATTTACCATAACTCAAACCATTAAAGACCGTATTTGTCCAGGACAACATCTTGGTTTATGCTCCAGACACTACCAAGCCACTAGCGTAAAGCCTCAGTCTTAGGTATGATACACTCCGTATGCTCCACCTCACCGCACAGGCAGACAATTGACTCTTTCACATTCGGCATGGTTCAGATTATCTAAATTGGAGATGGCTCAATAAAACAGATTTAGAGTAAAGGATGTGGTTTAGAAAAAGGAATCATAGTTTCTACAGCAATAATTCAGCTGTAGATAATCAATGTATTTAACACAGCCATGAGTAAATCAATAATTACTTGATGATTGTGTATATACATAATGGACCTGTTTGACCTGTGAAAAGGTTACTGAAACCAGGAAGGTTTTTTTCTACTTCATAGGTCTTTTAATTGTTCAGAAAGTACAATTTTCGTTACAATAAAGTATATATATTCATTATAAAAAATTATAAAACAGTTTTGACATTTTTAGGAAATAATACAAACATCCAATATTCTCTCCAGCCAGAGATAACATTAATTAACTCAGATTGTTGTCATTTTGAGTATATCTTTGATATCAAATATATGTTTTTATATATATAAAATAACAAAACATGTATGGTGTACGTGTATTTAAATAATCTTGTACATATGCCTGTAACCTGCTTTTGTCATAGCATGACTGATTTTCCATATTCTTATTTACTATTTTAGAACATGATTTTTATTTTTATTTTTTTGGACTTAATGCTTTTTATTTAGTACATCTCATTTTGGTTATCTCATCTGCAGGCCTTAGCTGGAGAATTTCTTGGCCCAGCTCAAGAAATTATTATAAATAGAATTACAGAAGGACAGTTTCAGGTGGATTAAAATACAACACTTGCAATTTACATTAAACTATGAGCAAATATATTTGATGCCATAAACAAGAGCTATTTTTTTAGAGAGGCCCTAATGATTTTATTTATTTATTTATTTGTTTACTTATTTATTGAAATGCTCTGTTCTTTGTCAGAGCATTCTTTTAATTTCAGAATATTAGGGGGGTACAAATATTTTGATTACACAAATTGTTTTTGTATCATTTGAGTCAAAATTATATGCATGCCCAAACCCCAGATAGTGTGCATTGTACCCATTGGGTGTGAATTTACCCATTCCCTCCTCCCCCTCCACCTGCTTGAGTTCCAATGAATATGATTTTTAATAGTTGTACTGCATTTTTCATAATGATTTATAATAATGCATTTAATAAATTTTTATTGTTTGACATATTTTCAATATAATAAATATCACTTCAGAGATATAATTATACATAAATCTTTTTATATATCTGATTATTTCTTTTGAATATATTAATTCATCTGAAATTATTGGATTAAAGTTAACATTTTACTTACTGCTAATTTCCTCTTGCAAATCTATTCTAATTACACTCTTACTATGAGTGTGTGATGTTTATTATTTTCTCAAATCCTTGTTACCATAACCTATTTGTTTTTTAATTTTTATCAATTTGATAGGGGGAAAATGCTATCTTTTTTAATTTTCATTTTTATTACAAGTAAGGTTGTGGTAGTTTTATATTTCTTGATTATATTCATTTCTTTTTTGATAATATAGTAATTCAATTTCTTTGCCCATTTTTGGGAGGCAATTTAATTTTCTAGTATTGAATTCTATGGGAATTTGATTCTTTTAGATTCCTTTAAGTAACATTTTGCTATCCAGGCCTTATAGAGATGTTCCTTTTTGAAAAAATGTTTGACTTTTGATAAATGCAAGGATATTATATTAAATTTTTCTGTACTAAAAGTATTTCTAAATTCATAGTTTTTAGCAATCTAACTTTGCACATAAAGCAAAACTTAGAAAACCTGAAAGAATTAATGACTAGCCATTTGAAGACAAGTGTTTAAATCATACAGTGAATTAAGATGAAAGAACAATTTAGCATACAATTTTACCAAGTTTTTTTCTCCCATAGAAAATAGCATTATTGTTTAATTTAGATCAGAGGTTGGCAAACTGTAGCCTATGGGCCAAACCTAGCACACGGCTTGTTTTTATAAATAAAGGTTTATGGGAACACACATGCACAAAAATAAAATTTGAAAAAAAGGGAAAATAATGTCATTCAAATATTTGTCCCAGCATCATGCCTATCAAATGAATTGTTCAAGAAAACACAGGTATGGCATTTGATGGGCTATTTCACTGGCTGGATTGTATCCACTGGAGAGATTAGCGGTTTTCAAGTTGTGTCCCAAGATCGGTTTGTTTCTTTGTAGTCACCACCCATGAGCCTGAGGTCTGTGAGGGGAAAACACTAAGCAAAGCAACTGGTGCCTGGTTCTCTTTCCCTCTTCTATGCTAACAGCTCTGCTTCTCACTGATCACTGTACGTAGGTGAGTTCTGTTATATAATGTTTCCTTGGGTGGGAAAAAAGAGTTCTCCTGAAAATTAAAGCTGGGAAACTACTGCTTTCGAAGATTTTTGTATCATCTTAATTTTATATTACATTTTAATCTGTAATGTGTAGAGTTTATTTTAGCCTTTCTTTAATCTATAGTCTTTATTTTACATTTTGTTTTATCAAGTTTTGCTGTAAATCACCATGAAACCTTTCTGGAATCAGGAAGGGATTCCATTATAAAATAATATGTATTTTAATCAGCACTGAGCAGTGCAAGGAGCTTATTTTTAGCATAATTTATATATACTCACTATATGACTCAAGCATGAGTTATGTAAATAGATGCTAAATCTTAAGTTCTATGATGTTATTTGTTTCAGGAGAATTTTATTTTATTGTTATATGTTTGAGTATTTGGAGTTAAGAGAGTTACATATTACACTAGACTTGAGAGTAAGGTTAGTCCAGTAGTTATTATTCCACTAAACCTCTGTTGCTAAGGGACTGTTCATAGCTTTCAAACAAAGGCTAGATCCAATACAACCTAAAATCAAAGGGAACAAATACCACCATAACTTTATTCCAAAATGCCATAGATAAATAATGACATATAGCTTCTTCCTTAGAATTTAATAGTCCTTTTGGCAAATATAAAGTATTTTTGTCAGTCATCCAAATTATGGGTTTTATATGTGCTGGGAGTTTTTTGTTTCTTTTTTTTATTTTTTGAGACAGAGTCTCACTGTCTTGCCTGAGGCGAGTGCTGTGCCGTCAGCCTAGCTCACAGCAACCTCAAACTCCTGGGCTCAAACGATCCTACTGTCTCAGCCTCCCGAGTAGCTGGGACTACAGGCATGCGCCACCATGCCCGGCTAATTTTTTTCTATATATTTTTAGCTGTCCAATTAATTTCTTTCTATTTTTGGTAGAGACGGGGTCTCGCTCTTGCTCAGGCTGGTCTTGAACTCCTCAGCTCAGAAGGATCTGCCCGCCTCGGCCTCCCGGAGTGCTAGGATTACAGGCGTGAGCCACCGCGCCCGGCCTGTGCTGGGAGTTTTTGTTTTAACCTTATTTTGAAGCAAGTAGGAAAGTCAAGTGAAATATATGCAACCTAAAGGTATGATCATTATATTTAAAATGTTAAGATAACTAAGCTTTCATTTATCATCAGCACATAATTCACTCAATCAACGAAGTTGTGGAATCTTGTCCTAGACAAGATGTCTCAGGATATTACAGTGTTAATTGTGAAAAAGTGGAATCATTGGTAAGATATAAGTAAATACTCCAAAATTTTCTTACAAATCTCCTTTTAGACAGAACATGGCTTCTTTTTAGACAAAACATAGGCCTGAGGATTGGTGATAGTGATGATAATCATGATAATAAAAATTATCATAATGACAATAATATCTAACATTTATAGACACAACAATTGATTTGCTAGTTGAATTTTATATAAATTATATAATTAATTGTCAACATGAAGTCATAGAAATAAACATCTTTATTTTAGAGATAAGGAAACCTAGTTATGAAAGTGTTAATTAACCTGGCCATGATCAAAATGACAAAAAGAAGACACAGCACAAAATACCATCTTCAGAGTCCATGCTACGAACCGTTATAAAATATATGATATTGATATATGATATTGATTGAAAATAAAATATAATATCTGAGGCTGATTTATACAGAGACTACTGTCATAATATGACTGCAGACACTTGTAGGCAAATTCCCCAAGGAATGTGAACCACTGCCATTGCATATGGACACAACTGTTGTTCTAATTCCAGTGAAAATTAGGAATGAACCTCAACTCTAGAGCAAAAAGCAAAGCAAAAAGTACAAAATAAACAAAACTAAGCAAACAAACAAAAACCAAAACCAGAAAAACTGAATGTGGGATTAGCGTTTTATCAGTTAAATTTTCTTTGCGATTGTAGCACTTATAATTTCCTGATGTGATACAGCAGCTACATGGGTACTAAAGTCTAATCATAAAGTGAAACTTTTAGATGTAAAAGCTCTGATATGTACTGAGTTTTTATTTTGTGCCAGACACTGTGCTAGAAAACACCAATATAAGATGCTAGGAAGACTCAGAAATATAAGTTTAGTGCTCTGAATTAAGCCTATTAGGAGCAAATTTGAAGTTTGTCAAAACTGGTGACAAAAACGTTTATTGCTCACCAAATAGAGTTGTGCTCTAGACAGTTTTCCAGTCCTCTTGCTGGTATACATGGCTTTGTTCTGACCCACGAGCTGTGGGCAGAAATGGAATGTATCGCCTCTGCATCAAAATACATACGACCAGGTATGTGACCTTCCACCTCATGTTTCTCCTGCTGTGGTGTCTTAGAGACACATGCTGAGATAACTAATTGACAAGATCAGTTGCTGCCTGGAGAGCCAACCATCTTGCCTCAGAATTTGCAAGAATAAGAATTAAATTTTTCTAAGGTAATAAGATGTAGAGGTCAACTCATGACAGCATTGTCTAGTCCATCCTGAATAATACACCTGGCTCTTCTTTCTTCATGAAGATTGTTGCCAAACAAACTTTTTCAAGCATATCAACAGTTAATTAACAATGATGTTCCTGGTGCACAGAGGAATAACTGAACGTCTTCAAGTAGGATGTTTTGCTGTTGCAGGAATTTCCTGTGTTTCCTTGAGATCTTGCTCTGGAGGTTTCCAGGTGTGGTACCACATTGTGAAGCTCCTAATCATGGGGTCAAGGGGATCAATTTACAGGGAGATTTTTAGGTCCTACATCATTTTGACAGATACATATGTAATTTGGTACCTATTTGCAAGGAAAGGAATAAAAGAAAAGTTAAATGACATCCTCTAGTTCAGCACTGTCCAAGGGAAGTATAATGTAAGCCACATATGTCATTTTAAGTATCCTAGTAGCTATACTAAAAAAGTAAAAAGAAATAAAGAAAAATTAATTTTAAGAATATATTTTATTTAGCCCAATGTATCCAACAATGATTATTCTGACATGTGATCAATATAAAAGTTTATTAATTTCACAAGAAGTCTTTGAAATCTGGTGTACATTTTAATTTAAAGTGAATCTTAATTTTGAATAGCCACATCGCCAGTGCTCAACCACCACATCAGGCTATATTCAACAGTGCAGCTTTAGATATAACTTACCACATTGTCTAAAATGCTTATTATAATATTCTCTTGAGTTAACAAATGAATATACTTGTAGAATTAGAAAGTGGCAGAGCTAAGATCCAAACAAACTCTCCATCCTGTCTTTGGAGATGGAATAATGCTCCAGGCAGGTAGAGAACCATGGGATTCTTCTATAATTCATGCAAGAAAGGTGTGGCCCCCAAATAAAGTAATAACATTGGTGATGGAAGGATGGAGTTCATGAACATTACAGAGGTAAAGGGGTATAATTGGATATACTCTAATGGATGATTGATTGCATATGGGGGAAAGGGGGGAGGGGGAGGAAAGAGGGGCTTGTCAAGGGTGGGTTCCTATTTCTGACCTGAGCAACTGGATTATCAATAACTCTGTTTACAGAAAGACTGGCATGGGACTTGGTCACCTGAAATTGAGATTTAGCAATTTTTGATCACTGGAATTTCTAGTACAGTACAAGGAAACTAACCCTTTTTTTTTTTGTCTTGTTTTAGCCATGACTGTTATATATGGCACAGATGCCAGATGACAGTGATTCAACAACTGCTAGTTAAGAAAAATGATGTTTACATAACAGAAGTACACATAGATTGACAAATCTTTAATACTGTTACAGAAAGAGCAACACCAATAGGTAATTCAACAACCTCAGATTTACAATGTATAACATTTACAAGCTCTATGTGCTTCTTTATATCTTTTATAAAGATACACATTCAGCCTTATCACCACACATGCAACAGTAAATGCTTTTGCAGGATTTTCTCATTATGTGTCTTTGGATATGGAAGAATGATTCCAAGTGATGCCACCTGAGTCTGAGACATGTGCTTTGGTAAGGTTGACCAGATGATGATACGATCCTGGATCTTAAAAATCCAAAGGGACTCAGCATGTGACTCTGAGCAAATCACATCATTAAGTGTACAACATAGGATACCAAAGGTAACTCAGAACAAAATTTATAGAAATTCAAACATTCCATGAGCTAGCCCATGGATAATAACTTTGATGAGGAAAAAAATGAAACAATTATCCTGGAAAGTCATAATTGTGCTATTTGTATTTCTCAATAGTTACTATAACAGGAAAATATTCTTGAAGTGGTTTACAATAAATAGAAGTGTTTTTATATTTCATTATGGGTCAAATTTATTTAATTTATTTATGTCTTCATGGAAACTTTCACCTCACTTTAACCAGCACACTTAATCATCTTTAATAAATTATTTACAGAATGCTGCTGCAGATCACTAAAGATGCCCTGAATTAGAGGAAAGAACTGTCAAGTTGCCCACTTTCAACATCAGTAGTGAGTTTTACTACATTTTATCATGAAGTATGACAAGATTGATCTGACTTTTTCAGACACTGCTCTATTTTCCTGTCCATGAGTTATCTATACCCTCAAAAATTAGTTGTTAAAAATATGAAATTGGACCAACGTGGGGTCCTGAAACTTTGAGCTTACAGGTCAAGGGTCGTGCAAAATGCATGCATGTCAGGTGGAGAGAAAGAATCATCTCTAGCCACTCCGTGTGTTGAAGAGTTTTCATCTCATGTCTACATGCTCTTATGCAATATAGAGAAGCTTTTATTTTAATCACAGGGCCCCATGTGGATATAAACAACCCTTAGCTGGTGGTATGAAAATTGCCTTGTCCTGGGCCCTTGGGCTCAGAGCTGGTATTCCTTCTGACTTCTGTTTAGTGCTTGGTTCTACCAGAATTCCCTTGCTTGTATTTTGAAGTGCTCTTAGTGTGAAGTTGGCCCAATACTTTTTTTTTTTTTTTTCCCTCAGCCATTGGCAGCTGTTGGAAACCAGCTTATTCCCTTTCCATACACTATTACCTCAACTTAGCAGAAATCATCCTCTAGTAACAGATAAAATTTAGAAAAAGTATTTGACTACAATGAGTTTCAAGTGACAAATACATAAGATGAAAAGTTAGTTATTAATCAGAACTTCAGACATTCAGCTGCCTGCTCATGCCCTGGCTTTGATCATATCTTTATCCACATTTCACATTGATTATTTGAAACTGTTTCTTAGAAGGGTAGTATTTCTTTATTATTACTTTCATCAAAGATATATAACCTTTCTAATTACTTATTTCTTAAATTTAAATTAAACTAAGGTATATATCTGGAATCTTTTTACCATTATCATAAGTATATGTGGCTTATGCTTTACATATTTGTATTAATAAATTTAAAATTTTTGTTTATATATTTAAGCTTATCTTACTTTTCACCTCCTACACATTTTCATCTGGTTTTTCTTTGGCCTATTTTGACCTATGATCTTTCTTACTTCTTAGGTCAATTGAGATATAAGCAGACAATTGTCAGTTAATAATTTTAATTCTGGTTTGGATCAATTTCCAAATAGTCATCATCTTGTATGACATATTCCATATCACTTCTCAACATCGTAAAAAAATCTGAGATGAATCAGAGTACTAACATCAAACTCTAAAAATATTTTTTTATAAGATAGCATGTATTTGGCCTTAACTTTCCATTTTGTTTGGTACACAAATATACAACCTTTTTCCTTTATTCCTATAAACAAAATGATGACATCAAAGGCAGCTGGTGTTTCTTTGTTGAGTCTGAATCATAAATTAGAGTGTGCAATTAAATATTTTGGAGCAACTATACCAACAGCTAAAACACAGAGGTTTTTAGTGATTCAAATCATAAACCTGAGCTCAAAATGGAAAATCCACTTTAAGAATAAAACATGCTACAAAATGATGAAGTATGAAAAATAAAAACACGAAAGGAAAACTTATCATAGTGCCAAAATTACATTAGTTTTGTTAAACTCTTCAAGTTGGAAAACTTAAAATAGAAGACTAAGGTTTTATATATAATTCCCGTCTGTAGTTTCGATTGAATTTTTGTTCTCTGAGATTTATGAACTCGTTCTAAATTCAATCCATATAAAAGGATAGCATTGCTTTTTATGACATGGAAAAAATAAATGGTTCAATTCTCTTAAGTTGTCGATAGAAATTTAATGGTTATGAGTTTGATGCTATAGAAAATATAACGTACGGTATAACATTTCATTGTAGAACTATCTTGCATTAGCGTGCCTGCCCATCTCCCAGTTAGACATGGAAAGGAGGCAATTTTCAACTATAAGATTTTGAAAATGCCCATATTTGTAAAAAAAATTACCTTCAAAGGGAATGTAAATGCAAATGTAGTAATTGAACGTAATTATTTTCTATTTGCTTCATTATAAGGTAACTATGGAATAATTTTGGATTTAAAACAGGTAGACAAAAGGAAGTCCGGTTAGAATGTTTGAAATTTGAGAAGTGGTCAATGTCTTCCCAATTGTAACACTCCTCACAAAATAAAAAAAGGGAAAAGAAAGAAAAAATTATTAGAATCTCATAAAACTTGGATGTTTGTGGAAAGCAAGTGGAATTATGAAAGACTGCATATATTTTACATTTTTAATTTAATCTTTTAAATTTAATTTTATCAATCATAATCTATATTTCATGTTGGTTTTCTGAACATTGTTAAATAGTTCTAATTGTGACATAATGTGTTTTGTCTCATTGCTTTAGGCAGAGTTATATTTAGTGTTTAGCACAGTGTCATTTACTTTAAGATACTTGAATTGAAGAAAACCACTAATTTTTAAAAGAAATCACAAAACTAAATGCAGGAAGACATGGAAACTAGAAAAATAAAGTATGTTGGATATGGTTTTGGAATTTGGAAGTAATGTTTTACTTATTCATTTCTTCTAGTACATGTAGAAATGTAACAAGTTTTATTGTGAAAGCACCGATTAGTGTTATGTAAAAATAGTAACATTTCAAAAATCTATAAAAGTATATAGAATCACTAAATAACATGCATCATTTACAAGCAAATTTGTTCCTTAAGTTTTATGATGCATAATTCCTGGAGAAAGACAATTCCTTAGTTTTATAAAATGAGGTATGTCATAAATCACAGAAATCACCAGTGTGTATTTAGCATATTTGAATATTTTTTCAAAATTTTTTATTTCGGAAAAAACAACTCAAGGACATAATTGCTATTTTGGGGGAAATATAGCAGAAACAATATTTCTATACTCAATAAAAGAGATAAATTCCAGTTTCAATTTAATTATCCACCCTTAAATTTATATGTTATAGATATATGTCACCAAGGCAAATTTATCTATTAGGTAAAATTCAAAGTAGAGTTTCATAGTATTTAAATTTAAATATTTTAATTCCCATCATATCTCATGTCATACATGTACAGAAAAATGACAACTTTTAGAAGAATCATAATGTGTCTTAAATGAAATTTAAATATAAATTTTTTGGATTGCTTAATATGAGTTCTAGTCCCCTTAAAATAAAATAATCCTAATTCTAAAAAGATATCTGACTTCACTATTGAATGTCATTTTATTTAAGCATAGGGAGCTATAGGTAAACACACTTATCAAGTTTAGGAAGCCTAGCATATGTTTAAATTATGGTTATGGACTCTACAAGAGCCAAATAGCTTACATTTTCATATAATCAACTTCTTTATAATGTGCTACTTAATATTAAAATTGCATGAAATATTGGCATTATTATAACTTTTTTTTTCAGGAAAACTCAAGTTATCTCGTAAATATATGACAAATACCATACCATATATAGTTTTAAATAACCATTCAATTTTATAATAAATTTTATAAGTTTTACTTTCTTCTTGATGTAATTAGGTAAAAGGCATCTTTCAACATTGGATTTTATAGATATGAACACTGAAGCAGCTACTATAGGAAATGCTAGAAATTTTATTTTCTTGTTTTTAATATAAAAAAAAATCTCTATGGCCTAGAAAATAAAAATCAATATTCTATCTTACTCCAAATATTCTGATAAATGAGAATTTAAAAATCTGTATGAAATGATATATTTTAAAAATTCAAAGAAAATTAAAAAATCATATTTAATTCTGGAAGGCAACAAGACCTCCTTTTTATTCCTTTCTTCATTGAATCTCACTTTTTTTCCTTCTAAATATTTTCCTTGTATTATGCTTTCTAGTAGAAATCTGGACTTCATAATTTTTCCTGATATTAAATGGTTTGTGTCTTCAATTAAAAAGATATTTCTTGTTAGCTTTATTTTAATTGCATGTCTTTTGAAGAGACTCCCTCCTTTTTAAATTTTTTTCTTCCCAGATTTCTGGCCCCCACAGTTTCAGAGGATGACTGACTGAGACAGGTTGTAGAGAAATTTCTGGACACGTTGTTAACATCTGACACAGTGAGTTGAGAAAAAAGCCAGCACAGTCACTGTGCAGGTTCAAGACGTGGCAGCTCTGGGAATGAAAGGTTTGTGTTTTCTAGTTGCTAGTTACCTGCAACACTCTGGTTAAATTCAAATCCATTCATTTGGAAATTGCTTAGGTTCCTCTAACCAATGTAATGCAAACCAAAAGGACCTTTATGGATGGTTTTTTACTGATGTCTGCAGATCAAGTGTATTTTTAGTTAGTCTTGTCTGACATTTTCCACAATGATTTTAGTTGACTGCATTATATTATGTAATTATTTCTGGTTAGGTTTATTGAGGTGGTCGCCTAAATTTCACTTTAAAATAATGCTTTCACCCAGAATCCATAGAGGAGGTACACGAGTTGGGGAAGTTTAGTGTTGCTCTTTGTACTTCAACTTTTAATATCAGAGCGCATATTGAAACCATAAACACAATGAAAATTCAAAAAATATTCCGACGATATTGGAGGAATAGACCCCCCCCCTTTTTTTATTCTTAAAGAGCCAAGGGCGTGGGGAGTGGCAGGAAGAAATATTTTTAAGATCTAAGTCCTGGACGCCATCCTGCGAGTGCTTAAAATCCTTAGAAACGTGCAACCTGAAGAACACCCCCTTTCGAAGTCTAAAACCATATTAGATTCCCAAAATATCCGCAAAGAAAGTCTTACCGTCAAAGACTTGCGGCAGGTTCCAGCTCAGACTCAGACTGAAAAGCTGAGCAGCTGGTGAACAAAAGTTTTAGTTTTTTTTTTTTTTTTTTAACGAAGTCTGCAAAACTAATTTCCCCCCAAATAGGGCTCAATTTCCGTTAAAGAAAGCAGCGCTTACAAATCTCAGAATTCCTGATCAACCCCCACTCCACCCCACCTCTAAGCAATGGAAAACAATTCGATCTTTCACACGGATGTGAAGGTTTATTGTGAAGCCGCTATTCTGCAGCGCGACTTAAAAGAAAGGGGAGATGGGCAGGCTTAAGCAGGAGGACTGGACGAGGGGAAAGGTTCTGCCTTGGGGACACTTCTCAAAGATTAATCAATACTTTTCTTAATTCAAACCAGATGTCTAGCTCAGTTTGCTGTACCCATTAATTCCATTAACAACTTCAAAGACCTCGTCACCATCCTCTGGACACCTGAGACAATGAAAATAACGGGGCGACACTGCTGGTGGCGCATTTGGGACCCGGGGCAGGGTAGGTGAATGCAGATAGTCTCCTGATGTAACAGGTCCCAGACCGGACCTGACTGTTCCTCCGCCTCATTACTTGCCACTCTCTTGTTTTGTGTAAACGATTCTGCCCCCAGCAGACCTTGTCACCCCCACGCCCACCCTCCCCAAGCAAATTGCAGTATCAAACTCCATCCCTCGCTCTTGCGTGCTCACAGGTGACAAGTTTTCTGACTCATTTTTGGAGATGCAAAATTGTGACCTGGGATATCCAAGATGCCCAAGCCTAGTCTACTTTGGGGAACATCGAATTGTAATGTTTTTCAGTAAATGGAACCGTGGTGGTGGGAAAGGGTGCAGTTAGTTTGTTTATTTTTGAGTGGGAAAGAGAGTAGATTTCCAGAGGGAAATGAGGGGACCTGGGCTGGCTTCTGAGCGGAAAGGCTAGAAATACGCGTGCCATGTACACATGTCTTATGACTGGGGCAAAATCGCTTTGGAATATTCGTGACTCAAGAAAATTTCTCGGTGGACGAGTGGCTAGGAAATTGATCGGGACCAGGAAAGCGGGGCAGAGGGAAACTCCACCCGGCATTGCACGTGAGATGCCAGGGCGCGGGCATCGGCAACCATCTCCGCCTCCGGCTTTCTTCTCACCCTCCCCACCCCGTTCTTTTCCTTTCCGCACTGAGAACCGCCTTCTCCAGTCCTCAGTGCACAAGCTTGAAACCTCGGACCTGGCGTGGGAGCCTGTTAACAACCCACCCACAGACACCAGCTGCAAAAACCTAGGCGCTCTGCGGCGCCCAGGGCAAGGGGAGATGCGAAGTTTGAAAAACTCAGAGCGTGGGCCAAACTAGCTCTGATCTTTACTTTTACCCCTATTACTTCTTCTGTGCTCCCCAAGGGCTAGGCGCACCCCCAGCTTTCCTGCAGGTGGCAGGTCCCAAATGACACTGACAAGTCACTTTTCCCGAGACAAGTGAGCGGGTCGCAAACGGGGTGCGGGGTTGCGGCTGGTGTGCACCTCAGCGCACTTGGCCTCCAAATCCTGGAGGGGAGAGCCCCTGCTCGCCGGGGCGGGATTTGGGCCCTGGGCGCGCCGCTTGCAGCCCTGGCGGCTGGCTGTGGCGGGCGGGCGTGGACGCGCTGCTGCGTCTGTCCAGCCGGCGGTAGGAAGTGGAACTTGGAGCGCGTGGCGCACACTGAGCGGGAGTTTTGGAGGGAGTTTACATGTGGTCAGCGCTGGGCTCCTAAAGCCAGCCCCCAGCTCACATTACACTCTATTTATAACCTCTCGGAGCCATTTCCCCCTGAAGCAGTTCTCTGGGACCACCTTCTTTTGGCTTCGACCTCGCTCACTCTTGACATCTGAGTAGCTCAAGGAAGCTCCTCCAGGTCCGAGTGTTCCTATGTAAAGGAGACCGGCCGCTAGGGCTCAGGACCAGGATTATCTGAGCTCTGCAGAAGCGCGCGCGGCTATTGCTTTGGGAGGCGGGAAAAGTCACACGGTTTCCAGTGAAAAGTGACAGAGGGTGGTGGCGTTTGGAACCGTCGTGAAGTCTTCTGCCTGGAACCCGAGATTTGCATGCTATGGAACACCCGCTCTTTGGCTGCCTTCGCAGCCCTCACGCCACCGCGCAAGGCTTGCACCCGTTCTCCCAGTCCTCTCTCGCCCTCCATGGAAGATCTGACCATATGTCCTACCCCGAGCTTTCTACTTCTTCCTCGTCTTGCATAATCGCGGGATACCCCAACGAGGAGGGCATGTTTGCCAGCCAGCATCACAGGGGGCACCACCACCACCACCATCACCACCACCACCACCATCAGCAGCAGCAGCACCAGGCTCTGCAAACCAACTGGCACCTCCCGCAGATGTCCTCCCCACCGAGCGCGGCTCGGCACAGCCTCTGCCTGCAGCCCGACTCCGGAGGGCCCCCGGAGCTGGGGAGCAGCCCGCCCGTCCTGTGTTCCAATTCGTCCAGCTTGGGCTCCAGCACCCCGACCGGAGCCGCGTGCGCACCGGGGGACTATGGCCGCCAGGCGCTGTCACCCGCGGAGGCGGAGAAGAGAAGCGGCGGCAAGAGGAAAAGCGACAGCTCAGGTAAGGGCGCACCAGGCACCCTCAGCGATAATGCACGCCGGGTTGAAAAGGGGGCGGAGAAATGCCAGAAAAAGATTCTCGCTCTACTGGGAGCCGGCGGGGAAGATGGGAAGTGTCTTGCCCTCTGTCGCACTCCAGGCCAAATTCGGCGGTGCGGCTTTCCTCCTGTTATTTGGGGGCATGTGTTTATTTGAGGGCAACACATATACAGCCAGCAGCTCTAAGCTCTCCGAGGTCCCAAACTAGTTTACCAGAAGGTCGAGGAAAAAAAAGGACAAGTGACAGTACGTGAAATCGATTGCGAAGCGTGACCTTGCATCAGAGCGCTGGGGAGAGAGGGGTGTGCGCCCTGGGACGCGGAGTCCGCTGGGCAGGCGTGCGTGCGGGTGCCGCTCCTTGACTTTTTCCCTTGCAAATTCCCTACTCTGAGTGGCTCGATTTTTCCCATCGTTAACTGGATTTCCAAATTATTGCACAATATTTGGAACTTGCAATGGAACTTGGCAGAGCGCATGAGAAAAAAAAAAGTTTTAGTTTTTTTTTATACTGATTTCAGAGTTCTTTAAATAGCACCCTATTCCAATGGTAAATTTTTCCCTTTCTTGGGGAAGAAGACATTATCTAGGAATTCAGAAGATTTTAAGGACTGTATCAGAGAATTGTAAATAAATAGGTGCTCAGAATCCGGAAGAAAGACCAATCTTAATAATAGCTCATATTCATAAGGTGCTGATCTAAATAGATAATCTGTTTTTTAAAAAGGGAGAATAAAATGCTTTCCCAGGGGGGTATTATAGGGGACAAGTCCTGGGAAGCAAACAGCAACTGGGTAGTACTAGTTCGCTACATGCCTGAGGTGGCATAGGAGGGTGCGTGCAGGAGGCGCCAATCTAGGTGGGGATAACTAGAGAAGCTACGCAAAAGGGGAACCCGCCTGAACTCCAGTGCTTGAAGGCACAGCTTGCCAAGTAAATTGTGGCAATCCAGAGAAACTTAGTTTTCCAGACAACGCTTCAAAGCCCTTACCTATCCGTTTCATTATGAAATTGTTAAAAGATACTTTACAGTTAAGAGAGTTGTGCATTTTCTTTCACAGCTATAATGCATGCAACCTGGGTTCCATCTTTTTGGAAGATGTCATTTGTTTAATATAACATTTGCTTATTTTCTCCCTTTGGGGAATTGGTTTAATAGCCCTAGAAGTTAATCCCAGATATTGGTTGAAGGATTGAAAAATGTCTATCCTTTATAAAGCTTTAGGTAAGATGCTATATAAATGACAATGATTGAGCGGTATATTTCATATTCCTTCGCGGTAATGATATCACTTCTTCACACTCTCAAAATCTAACTTTTACTTTCCAGGGTCAGGGGTGAATTTTTAAGGCGCCATCACAAATTAGTTTTCATAAGTTACTAGTAGTGTCACTCATATTTAATGTACTTTATTAACTATAAGTGAAAGTGTCTTAAGACAATGAGTTGAAAGGTTAATCATAAGAAGGCTTTTCATTTTCATTAGGAAAAAAAGTCAATTTTAGAATGCAGTGACCATTTCATAAACTGAGCTTTTGATATCAGTGTAACTTTTGGAAGCAAATTCCACATTAGTATTTTTGCAATTACCAGAAGCTCTTACTGTTCATTTTACTTTACTGCAGCTAGAAACCTATGTGATACATTGTTCCTTATGCTTCCTGAACTGAATGAATACCCCTAAGTTTCTTAGAGCAAGCTGAATTTTCACACAGGTACATGTTATTTTGGTTGGGGTAAAAAGAGAAGGTGGGATTCAAGAATTGATTCCCTTAAATGATTTTAATAAAAAATTCTTTTAAAAATAAGATAATTTGATATTACTTATCTCCCCCACCCCTATGGTGAGAAATAACCATCTAACGAAATAAAGTTCATTTTTAATGTTGAAGCTGATGATTAGGGTACTGGAAAAACAAACAAAAATAAATGTTTATGTCAGCTGCATAAAGTATTAATAGATTACAACTTCAGTGGGAAATACAAGTAGTCATCACCAAGGATAAAATCACTGGGGACTTAGAATGAGCTTTTCCTTTGATGAGATACTCTGAAAAAATGTTGACTGACTAAATGGAAATATCACAATAGTTTCTGTTAGATTTTTATACATTTGTTGGAAATAAAATTTAATTTGCCAATTTCAGTGTTTGAGATAATTAATATTTGTCAGAACTTTAGATGGATTTAAATTCATAATTTCTTTCTCCAGTAATGATTTTATTTCATCTTCCATAATTTATGTCCAAAACTATTTCATTTCATAATATTATAAGGACATCTTGATCTAGCAGAAACTAAAGCAACTTTGAAAATGATTATGGTCCTGGTGTATTATTAATATATATATCTCTGAGTATAACACATTTTAATATTTCAATATTTCTAAAAAATAAAATTAAAGTGATTTCTGAACTCTTGAAATTTATAATTATATTAGACAAAAATCATATCATGCATAGTAAAAACCATTTGTATTTTGTTAGGCAATTTATAATCACTGTGTATTCATAGTCAAGGGTAAATTAGTACATAAATCCAGGGCAAAGTCAGAACCAAAATTCTGTATCCCTGCATCTAATAGCCAGACTGTGTGCATATGACCATGACCATGTTAAATTCTAATAGAATTTTAAGCACCAGAAAATATTGAGAAAAGCCCAAATATTTATAAACTTTACATTTTTATCCATAATAATGTTGCTAAAACTATAACCTATAACATGTTCCAGCATATATTTATACGTATTTCCCCTCCACAAACGCACATGGGTGCACACATATACAAACTCAACAAGCTTAGTGGTTTAGAAGCAAATATTTATGGACTTTAAGCTCCCATTATAGTTTATCGACAATTGAACAAAACCAAATTTAATAGAAAAGCACACAGTTATTTTTTATATGTGTTAAAGATTTTTGTAACTTTGAACCTGCTATGCTTTCCAGCATTATTAGCAAAGCCAACATCTGCCACATCTTCAAAGGGACTCTTAAAAATCAAAACTTTATAGCTATACTTAAAACAATCAATACAAAGCAGGTGATTCTGAAAAGTATCTATAAATAGCATGCATTGCTTGGCTTCAATTATATTTGATTGTTCTTCAAGCAATGTAGTAGTAGATTTAAACTGCCTACTTTTAGTTAAATAACCAAAATTGATTAATGAGTCTAACTTTGGCTTTTAGGTGGACAAATACAGTATAAATATGTAGATATTTTCTATTCAAATCAATTTAATTACTAAATATTTTATCAAAAAATCAAAATTATATTTAAAAAGGGAGTGACTTGGGGAGATGGATTTTACTAGATTTTTAGTCACATTAGATTCTTATAAAATTTCAAGTCTTTTATATAGCTACTAGATCATAAAATATTTGTTGTCAAATTATGTCTGTCTATGTACTTGGCAATACAGAATGCCAAGCAAATGTTACATTTAATAAGCTGCAAGTCAAACCCAAAGTAATGTTTTATCCAACCTAACTCTGGTATTAAATTGTAATTTTTCCTAGATATTTCAAGCATCGTGTTTTCTGAAAAGGAAAAAAGTAATATTATTATTCATTTCTCTGTTACTGGATTGTGGCTTTTCAGGGTTTACTTTGGAGTTTAAAAAAATAGTCTACTGGATCATGAAGATGATAGGAGAATATTGAACAGAATAAAAAAGTACCATTTTTGTTTTCTTTTTTCTTGGAGTGGTAGATTAATTATAGGTGTGAACATTTTAAAATGGTAACCGGACATAAAAAAAAAAATTCTAAGTAACATTGACCTACATGAGTGTAATCACTTGGAGGTGATTACACTTAATAGTCAAGAGCAATAATTCCTTTAGAATTAAAATGCTTTATTGCTGAAAGTTAGCAATGAATGGAAGGAAAAATTCAAATAAAAGTAGAAATACTTTCTGGTTCTGTGTAAATCTCTTTATTTGTAGTTCATTTTAAAAGGAAGAGTGTAAATTCAAGGCACTGTACAAACTTTCATTGGGCTCAAAACTCCAAAACTAAGTATTTAAAAATTTAATCTTTGTCTATAGTAATTACCAATGGAAACCATTACATTGACATTTTGTAAGCTGAGTTTTACTCATAAAATTAAAAAATAATACTTAAGTCATTACCCCATTTTCTCTCTATGTTTAGAAAGATAGACCTTCATCACAGTGTTGGGATTTATAATATTTATAATAGGAACTAAACAATCTAATAAATTAATTTTAAATAAAAATGAAATAGCAAAAAGGATCAACCCTTTCTCTTAGACTCTGAGAAATTTGGGAAATTAATTTTGTACAGAATGGAAGAATTAATTCTTTTTCATTTGAGAAATGCCAACCTACGGATGAATTTAATAGCTGAATTATATAAAATGTCACCACATAAACATCTATTACATGTACTTGCCTTTGCTTGGGCAATTTTATTCATTTAGTATATTTATAAGGGCAGCTTGAAACACAAAACAATGACGTGAGGGCTTTTTAGATTTCATTTCAAATGAGAAAAACCAATATAACACAATGATATATTTCAGTTTTAGATTGTGTTCACTTCAGTAATTTATTTCTAAATTTTCACAGCATACCTCTTTTTCCAAGCATTGCTATGAGGGTTGCAAATATCTATGATTGATAAAAGCTAAGGATGGAGAAATATTAGAAAATAAATTATGGACAAGAATTCCTCACCTGATATTTGTTAATAGTTTAGAATGACTTATCTCCCAAATTTTCTTTATTTTTGTCATATTTGTTTTAATAAAATATTTTGTGAGGAAGATATATTAACACATGCAGCGAGACTTTCAGAAGTAACATTTCCCTCCTTGATTGTAATCATAAAACAAGAAGCCTCACTTTTTGACTAGCCAGTTAAATTGTATTTATTAGCTTATATTTAATAGCATTGGTGGGTGATTTTAATGGTTAAAAGCAAGAGGAAAAAAAGGTAAAACAAAGTAAGACCAAAGTCCGCAAATTAGAAATTGAGCTAGGTATGATGTATTTTCTATTTTGTATATTTAAGCAACAAGACACACATTTCATAATCAGAACTCATTTGTATATATTATGTGTTTTAGTTGTTAATATAGTTTACTGATTAATAGTAAGTTTTTGGAAAGATTGTAAAGATAAGGAAGCACTAACATTTTCCTACTTTTGTTATGATCTTCTTAGGACTATTTCTTAGAATAGCTGTATTAAACTTAAGCCCCAAGTAGAGAAGGAGTAACGATATAATGAGAAGTTAGTTGCAAAACGATCCACACTATCCTTAGACCATAGTCATCAGTGAGGTTCAAAATCCAATTGAAGAAAATCTTGCAGAATATGGTATTGCTCTCACGTAGTAAAACTTACAATGGTGAAGGTCATTTAGGACTCAGCCTTCAATCTGCATTATCTATTTCAAGGCAGAATTAATTTAAATTTGATGCCCTTTTCTCTAATACTATTTTTTATTTTACTTACTTTGCCTCTTATTATAGATGTATAGGGATTTTTTTCTCTTTAAGAAAATTGTACAAGATGGTATTTTATTATACGGTAATCAATAACATATCTATTAATTCACTTGTATAAATCTCAGACATTGGTTTTATATTCCAGAATAAGTATTTCTGTTTAAAACTTTTTGACATTTATTACTAAATCAACAGAAAGTTACTTAGTAAGTGTATCTGTTCATGAGTGATTGAATGGACTAATTAATTTTCCTCTATGTTTTAAAATTTAAATATACAATAAAGTACCTATTATTTGTGAACCCTCTATTTATAATATTAGATTTTCCATTGTTATATAATATTTCTGAATTTATATATGTTACTCTATGTAAATTGGGTACTGTATTTTAGAATACTGGTTTTCATAGGGTTCTGAAAATATTTTATAATTTTTTTTTGTCTCTTACATCTACACATGCACAGGAATAATCAGGTAGAATCTGTCCTGTAGTTCCACATTTTTGGAAAGGGTTTGTATGAAAAGGCGAAAAAAAACTTTCAGAAATAATCAGTGTTATCTTTATAGATTTAAGAATTACTAATTGGATCTTTAACATGTATGATATTATTATTATGCTATTTTAAAAATTTACCATTTACTTATTCGTTTAATGATTCTAAAATATTTCTGTACATTAGTGACTTAATTCTTATATCCTTAGAATTTTTACTTTAATTGCAAATATATTTACTAAGTAATAACTTATAGTGGTAAAAACATCAGAGTGTTGATTGTGGCTTTAAATTCACAAGTTGTTGCTCTAAAAAATTACGTAGAATCAATTCAATTTAAATATTCCAAATATATTTAAATATTCTGTTGTTTATTTTCATAAGCTTTCTAAGATGTTATAGGTATGTTTCTTGAAACTTACATGGCTAAATCGATTAAAGCTATAAGGAGTTTATTCTTCACAGTTTTTAGTTTCTACTGTATTTTAGTGGAAGGTTTAATGGCAAAGAAAGGATAAGAGGCAGGGTGCTGAATTAAGTAGGATGTGGGAGCTACACTGAAAGCACACTTTAAAATAAGACATTTATATAAAGTTTTAATATATACATGTGTATATGTTAATAGAACTCCAAATTGAATTTCTTGATAATAGTAAATCCGAATTGAAGTACCCATATTAAGTGCCGTAATATGATGTTAAATGTTCCAATTACAAGATTAAATATTAAGCTTGAAGCATATATAGCTCTGTGAAGAGTTCAACAGACTGAAGCTGGTAATCAATGACAGTCATAAAAGTCAAACCCACCAAGTCTCCTGCAGTGTATGTTTTCTTTTGTTTTTTTTTTTTTTCTTTCTCTAGCTCATTATTCTCCATACACTTCAAGAGATTCCCATAATGCTACAGGAAAACAAAAAATCCCCAGTTATCTTACATGACTGTGGGCAAGAAAATGATTAAGATGAAGTCATCTCTCAGGCTCTGCGGAAACCTAGAGGAGGATCCAGCTGAGGTTGGCGGATGCCAGTAGAATTTCAAAAGCCTGGAATTTTACTCTTTGAAAATATAGCCTTAAAGCTTTTCCAGAAATTACACCCAAATAAAAGCTTAGTTTTGCAAAGTGATAGTTATTTGCAAATGCAGTGGTGAAGCATATACAGTGTCTGTTGAGGCGGCTTCTTACCCTGTGCGGATTGCACAGTAAACATTTGGATGGTTATTCTTAGCCACCTAAAAAACTAGCAAAGAAAACTGAGGTGTATTCTTGCTAATTGAAAGAATAATAATAAAATGGCCAGTGACTCTTACCAAATGAACAATGAGTGCAAAGCAAATTTCGCAAACATTGATTTATTTTGGTGGCTAAAACATGCAGTTCAGGAAAATGGAATTATGCTATCAAAACCTTAGTGGGAACTAGCTTTGATTTTTGTAGGACACCAGCAATTTAGCAAACGGCTTTTACATTTTAAGAACTATCTAAATAATGCTTTATCATTAACTGGGTAGATCGAAATTAAGTGACATCTCTCCTTAGTTAACATTTTTCAAAAGTAAAATGAAGTCTTAGTATGTTTGCCACCTTAAACAATAGAATTTTCCCACCTATGGGCTAAGTTTACATGAGTTTTTTTTTCTTATTTGAACTAGAAACAGGGCTAGATGCATGAAACTAATCAGTATATAGATGTAAACTATTGAGACAAGATTGAAACAACAAGAAAGCCAGAGTTTAGGCATCCAAATCTGGGGGTCTGCTGCCACACATATGTCCAAGATGACCATTTTGTGAATGTTCACCCTCAAAGTTCAGGGAATTATAGACACCTTTTCTTCCAGGATTGTTCTTCGTTCCTGGAAGTGGAGCTTTATCACATTTATTCCAGGAAACCCAGATGTTTGGGTTAATATAAATAAGTAGCAACACTTTTTTCTTTTGCATCTTATACATTAGTTGATAAATCATAAAGGACTTATTTTTTCATCATAATATCAGAGAAGGAAATAGGTGAGACACTGAAAGAGATAACTGAAGAGTTCGCAGATGACAAACCGGGTAGAATTTAAGGAAACAACAGGAAATGATGAATTGCCTAGGGTCTGTCCACAATTGGAAAATATTAACTTCCCTTACCTTGAGGGAGAAAATAGAGGGAGCTTTCACCAGAACCCAGTGAAAGCAACAGGACAGAAACCTTCTTGGCAAAGTTGGGCCTTCAGATGGAGGATTGCAGCTGATGTCAAATATCATCCAGTAACCTATCTTTAAGTCCTCCGATCTCCTTCTGTTGCCTTCCATTGGTCAAATGTTATTTGAAGCTAGAGCACAGGGGGCTTGGTGGATGAAACCTATGAAACTCAACTGAAGGAGAAATGTGAAGAGTAGATCTGGGAGAACACAATGGCCAGGGCTAAACCTTCACTCTGTCTCTTACCCGTCACCCCTTGTCCACAAATTTAACTTCTCTGTCCTTTTGTTTCCAAAAAATGAAACCAAGTTATTATAAAGCACCTAGAAAAATGTCTGGCTGGGTAAGTGTTATTTTCATTATCTATTTCTATTTTTATCATCTATTAATTATTTTATTATCTATTATTGAAGGAGCAATTATGTCATGCATGTGCAGCATTTGGAAACAATCTCTGTCTTATGTTACCTGTTTGTATTTTGTTATAAATATGGCTTCAGGAAATGTTGCTTGCCCAAGTGATTGCTAAAGATTTAGAATAATCTGTCCTAGAATTGTAAGTGGCATGACATTTTCCTAAAATGTAGGATGAATTCTAGCCAAGTTATGTAAGCTCAAGTTGCCTTCACTTCCCCTCATATTCCCATTTTGCAGCCTCTTTTGCCTGGGGATCACCTAACATCCTGTTCTTGGGTGTTTCCTGCCACTTTTCCATCAAAAAGTTGCTTTCAGGAAGAGTGTGTGTGAAACAAAATAAAGAATAAAATTGTTTTATTATTTTAGAAAAGAAATGTAGTGAGGTTCATTTAGTCAAGAGAGAATAGAACTTCAATGAAAGGAATTCAAACATGATAATTAAATTTCAGATCTCTGTTTTAGCTGTTAACTAGGAGGGTGGGCATGCCATTTTTCTGTTACATTACAAAGTTTATTGCCAAGAGAATTTACTTATTGTAGCTCTGTTATTTTTAGCGGTTCCATTTGGAGAACTTCTTAAATGGCAAATGTGCAAATACTACTAAAAACTAAAAACATTATGTGCTACATAAAATGCATAAAACAGTTTTCTCTTGGTGCTAATATCTTTTTATGAAGAAAATCGTTCAGTTATGTATATTTCATAAATCCTTGAGAAATACCACTTAGATTGAGGCAACAAGAAACAACAAAACTCCATGAAGTTAGAAGTCCTGGGCAATTGGCTATGTTCACTCTATTTATTTTAGTCTCCTCCCCTACACGCATAGTGCAAAGTGGAGAATTCAGAAGTGTACTTCAGAGACATTTAAAATTCATGTGTGTGATGGCCTTAAGCAATTTCTTTTAAATAAATAATCGATTTAGACATTATATTAAAATCCCATATGTAGAATTAACTCTCAGAAATCTGAAATTCACAACACTTTGATCCCTAAAATGAGAGAAGTTTAAAGGAATAGTGATTGCATCTCTGCTAGGTAATGGAAGAGCTGGGAGGAAGTAGGGAGAAAGATACAGGGAGAACAAAACATTACATGCCCAATAATATTCAGCAGTGACAAGAAAGGCTCAACTGCATAAACTGGTTTGTTAACTCTTCGATTTTAGAGTAGGCTTGATTTGTGAAAGTTTTCTTAATGAGTCGTAATCTGTAATGTTTAAGCAGACCATTAGAATCAGAATTATCAAGACTGTAGAAGGAACTCAAGGCATTACCCAGTTCAATGAATGTATTTCCCTAGATGAGGGAATGTGCCCAGAGAAGTTAAGTAATGTCTGTCCATTCAGCCAAGTAGTGGCAGCTGAACTTCCATATCCTGACTTCAGCCTAGTGCCCTTAAAAGGAAAAATCTCATAAAATATTTTCAAACCTTAAGTTTTTAGTCTTCCCAATAAAAATAAATTTCAGCATCATTTAAAATGTTGGCTACTGCTTTTGAGTGAACAAAATGGAATTTGACAAAGTGCTTTACTTGGGTGTAAACTACCTCTCTCAGAATCTGATTTTATGATTGCCTCAGTCATTTTTCATCCTTGTTTTATGAATGTAACCACTGATAAATTTTCTTAGCTTTAATTTTCTAATATTTAAATGATGTAGCTCATGTTATCCATTACCAAAGTGCCTGAATATTTTTAATACCTCATACAGTATACTATGGCATTTTAAAGTTTAATATCTGGTAATGTGCAAATGGGCTTTGCTATAACTAATAGATATTTGTGTAAACAGAATCACATTCTGGGTTATCATTTGTGAATTGAAGAATCTGTTTTCCATTTAAAAATTCTAAATTTAATTCAAGAACATTTTGTTAAGTTGAACTTTACCTATATTGTATTTGCCTTTTTGTGTTCAGATAAAGTAATAAAGAAAATTGCTGCAAGTAGACACCAAATATTCTTCCCTTGTGTCAAAGCTTTTTTATCTCCATTCTTAGCAAACCATTGATTTTTTTAAAAAATTGAATGCAGTCTTCTTGCACAGAAGATGCTTAAAAATATTAATTCTTGGCCATTTGTTTATGCTTTCATTGTTTCTCCTCCTCTCCTGTTCACACCCTTCATCCCCACCGTTCGTAAATACCAGACCCATCTGTTCCTCTCCAACACAATGAACTACGTAACCTCTGGAACACTCTAACCCTGACCTCTCATGTTTATTCTAGATTCTTAGTTTTCACTAGACTCTAAAAACACAAAATTAAATATCCAAAATATAGATAATTATTCCAGGATTTTTTTTCTTTTTTGTATGAAGACAACTCTATTTCCAAAAATGCACACACACACACACAAACACACACACAAATTCTTCTTTCACTTAATTAATTTTAACTTATATTCACCTTAATGTTCTTGGTTGATGATTTCTCTTTTTCTGTTAGACTTATAGTCAGGACTCAGTCATACCTTTCATCCTACACAACATGGCCTAAATCTATTCTGTTCCACATTTTCCATTATGGTTTCCTTATTCTTGCTTTTAAGCTTCTTGAACTTAATTTAGTTCTTTCCGTCTATGACTCCTGAAGTAACTATTCTCTGAGCATCTTTATCTCTTTTCATTCTTCTCAAAAGGAATCCCATGGGATTATAAAATGTCATAATATTTTGACCCTATCACTCCTCTTCTTGAAATTCTGTATTAACCTGAAATTACCTTACACTTATAATACAATGCATATGACACACAGATTGGCTAATGTCCATCAATGACATATTACTAGATTTTACTGGTACTGACTCTTGTGTGGAGCCATATTTTGTCTAATATCTGATATACACACCTATGTACACACAAATACACACAAAGATATATAAATATATGTATATATACATATTATATATATATATATATATATATATTTAGCACAGTGCTTTTCTGGCAAGGTGATCTTTTCACCTAATCTTTGAATACAATGCTAAATGTTGAGTTTAAGACAATGCTCTGATATTTTATAATGTGGATATCTAAATATTTATAGTTTTGTTGCATTCAGGAAGTTTTTTACGAGATTTTCTTCATCTCTCAGTTAATCAAGAATCTCCAGTGACATGCTACACCTTGCTTATGATCTAATTTCCTTTGATAAGAATTTAGGCTATATATTAACGGACTTCTAGCTATAATCTCTCAACATAATCATTAACGTCTTTATTGACCAGCTGGGTCAGTTTTTGTTGATATTAATTTTGCTTTTGTTTTAACCAATGTTTTTTCAATAGGCTTATTTATGCCTATACCTCTTATTATAAAAACTGTTTTGAGATAATTATAAATTCTCCTGCAGTTGTAAGAAAAATTACAGAAGGAGCACATGTATTTCTTACCCAGTTTCCTCCAATGGTAATATCGAGATAATTATAGCACAATAACACAACCAAAAAATTGATGTTGATACAATGCACCAACCTTATTCAGATTTTATTAGTTTTACATACATTTGTGTGTGTGTATGTATGTGTGTGTGTGTGTGTGTGTGTGTGTGTGTGAGTGTGTGGAGGGGGGCTCTTCAGTTCTGTGCTGCCTGCCAGATTTGTATTTTATTTTTATGCAACAGCCTGTAAGATATTTTCCCAATCTATATGCATTCTTTTCATTAAAATCTGGCTTGTAACACCTTTTTGGATCAATACCACCCTATGCTAATTATTACATTCACTTACCACATTAATATCTATAAACTGCATAAGAATATATGTACATTCTCCTTGTTGTTCTCTTTATTATCCCTGTTTCACATGCTCCTAGTTTCTGATTTGAATCAGAAACATGAACTACCTAAGGAAAAGGCAGTGTCTTTTAGTGTGATGTCCAGCATAGGGTTAGGTGTGCAAAAGTTCTTGGTAAATGCTATTTTAAGCACAGAAAAGCCTTCACTAATGATTAATGAATCATCTTTATTAGAGTTTCTGAGGCTCTTAGTCCCAGGATTCTAGTAGTATGACAAATTTGGAAGATACTTGGGCAATCCATAGGACAGTTGAAGGAATATCTGGCATAAGGCTAATTATCTGTTTGTGTCTGATTGATACAAATGGATGCTTTCTAAAGTGAAATATCTTTGATTACATGTGATATATTTATCATTTTTAGATTAATCAGGATGAAAATAGATATATATTTCTTAAAAAGTTTACCACAAGTGGGTCAATGCATCTGTATTTTAAAAGGTAAGGTGTCTATATTTTCAACAATTTGGTAACTGTTAAATTCAAATTTTCTGTTAACTAACATGTGGGAATGACTCATTCCATTTTTTTTAGGTAAGACATGAGATTCTATAAACATTCCCTGTGCAAAGTTATGTTATGCATTGTTGAGCTTTTCAGCATTGCATATAGTCAAGTAACCCTAGTATTTAAAATTCCAGTCTAATAAAGCCAAAAATGAAATAAAACTTGAAATCATGGGACAATTGAGAAAAGTAAGGAATACTGAACAATCTACATTGTAGTATTGCGTGGTGGCACAAATAGTTGGCAATTTGAAAAAGAAAAGTAGATTATTTGAAATTTTTCAAGTTGACTAAATTTTTTATTTAAAGTGAAAAATCCCTTTTATGAGCCCCTTGACACAATGATGTTGATTTAATCTATCATGCCTGTGTCTGTATCATTCTGCCTTTAGTATGACTGAATAAGCATATTCAATGATGCTATAGGATTAGAGAATGTGGAATTGAGGCACTGACAAGTGACCACACTGGCCTGGCTAGTAAGGAAGGAGCAATGACAGTGGGGGGTGGGCAAGGCAGCAAATACTGTCTCAGCTGTGGTTCTGGGCTTGGGCACATAAACTGTCTGATCAAAGGAAAGTTTGCAATAAGTCTGCTTATGCGAGTGAGTTAGCATTTATTTCCGTAAGGAAGTTAAAGATCAACCAATGTTGCAATACGTTTCGACAAAATTTAAAAAAAAAGTTATGTTATCTGTGACTCTGATACTGATTCCATTTTAGCAATTCCTTCAGTTCATACAAACAGACAACTGTCAGATTCTCCATACTTTGGGCCTTTTTCATTAACATATCATAAGATTATTCAGATCAGTAATTCTCAATGCTGATGTTACATTGGAATGATTTGGGCACTTTAAAAAAATACTGATGCCCTACAGATTATGATTAAGTTCATTTATAGTGGAGATGGCATTTTCCAAATTTTATAATAGAAAATTACAGTATTAAAATAATAGAGAGAGTCATATAGCAGTCGTATAACAAAAATATGTGCCCATATTTTTAATATTTACCAACACATGGCAAAATTTACCTCATTGATACTATCTTACCCCTCTCTTATATTGTTCAAATTATTTTGAAACAAATCTCAGATATTTTATTATTTCATCTGAACATTAGTATTTTGAAAAAAGCTTCCAGGTGATTCTAATGTATAGACAGAGTTGAGAACTACCGGTTCAGAATAGCCTTGTTTCTCAACTAAAAAGCTTGAAGAGTCAGGGACCCGATATATTCTAAAGATTATCCTTTTCTGCACATGGAAAGCAGTGTCAGACATGGTTGCTCAATAAAGCATTACAAATTTACTGGAAATGGTTGCCTGTGTACCTGTGATTACCGTCAATAATTGTAATGCTCTTTTATGCTGTGTCATAGGGTTGCCATTAGTCACATGGGGCTATATAAATTTAAACTTTAAGTAAAGTTAAAAATTCAGTTCCTTGGTTTGACTGACCACATTCCAGTTACTTAATAGCTGTAAGTAGCTATAGCTAATATATTGGGCAGTGCAAATATAAAACGTTTCCATCTATTAAAAGAATTCATCTATTGGACAGTACTTCTCAACAAAGACAAACTTTCTTACCCTTCAGTTACTGAAACAGGTATCAAGGATGGGAACCCCTTCAAAGGACAAAGAGATTTCAAGATTCAAATGCTACATGAAGTTAAATACAGTTAAAAGTTGAAGCATATCTGAAAGTAAAATGTAAAGACCATTATTTTACTAAATGATTTTTTGGATAAATTCTTTCTTTTATCAACCAAATATTTACTAAAACAAAATACATTCGTGGTTTTGAAGAGGGCAAGGTGCATCCTAAAATAATCATTAAATATAATGCATATGCCTGAGATTTATTTATCAGAATAAAAGCAAACTAAGAAATACTAAATTATTGAATTGGAAATATATGATGAAAATGAAGTAAAACACAACATAACAATGGAAGCAAATGTAACAAAAAATAGCATTTTGGAAGGGGAAGGCAAACAACAAAAGTGTATTCAAGAATGTAAGGTCAAGTAGGGAGATTCTTCCAGGCCTCTTGAGGAATAGGAAGGAGAACATTTTTCTGGGAAAGGATGGGGAATATGCCAAGAACTAGGCTAGATTTTCCAAGGGGAAAGGATGAAAACTTAATAGAATCAGACAGTGGCAATTAATGACAAAGAATTATTAAATTTTAAAGCCTCTCAAAAGATTTGGTCTTTAATAATCCCTGGCCTAAAGTCCAGAATTGCCAAGTCAGGTAGCTGACAAACAGAAGAAGCTAGTAGAGGAGATTTTTTTTTTTTAATGTTTAGAAGAAAAATGGGAATAAAGGATTCATCTTGGCATTGGAAAAGCAGCAAATGCAAGGAAGAATGAAGTGTAGGGAGTCTCATGGCTATACTGTGAAACATCTGGGCCTGTTTGGCTGTGGCTATACATCACACAATTAAGCTGCCACAACCGCAGAGTTTTGAGTATGTGGGAAGCGGGAAGATTATTCACCAGTGAATTTCTTTTTAATAAAGATTAATTGGGAATTAATTGAGGATTAAACTGCTAGTGTTTTGTGATAGAAAAGGCAATATTAATACTATGAATCAGGTGAAGATATTACTGGACACATTCATGTCAGAAGTTATGAGTTGAGAGTGTGCAATAAAGTATGAAAATGTAGAAATATGTTAATGATTGTATTCGGGATGTCTTAGGAACACAGAAAACAAATATACATATCATAGCACTGAGCCAAACATAAATAAGTGTCCAGGCAACTCGCATTATTTTTAAGAGGTTTTGGAACAGAATAAGTCCAGACCAAATATAATTTGTAATAAAGTTTTATTGGCAGTGTAGAAGAAGGGTAGGGACAACACTTTAGTAGTTCTTGGTGAGTGAAATTTATGAGTGGACTTTTACATTGAAACTTTGCTCGTATGATATTGGTGCCATTGGTGTGTAAATGTGTGGATGTGGCAATCTATGCTACTAATGTCAATTGATTTTTACTTTAGATTAATAAATCTGATTTTTTCCATAAAAAAGAAATATTATTGCTTTTTTTATGGATACAGTTAGGAAAGGTAAGAAGTTATTTTTTTAATACAAACAACTTAGAAGAAGGAGTCTACGTGTGGATAACATCTCTTTTGGACACACTAATTAAAGTTTGTTAGTTAAATGCAGTACAGTACAGTTGACCCTTGAACAACACAAGGTTTGGGGGCACCGACCCCTATGTGCAGTTGAAAATCTACCTATACCTTTTGACTCCTCCAAAACTTAACTACTAGCAGCTCACTCTTGACCAGCATCCTTATCTTTTTTCTTTTTTTTTTTTGGAAACAGTCTCACTCTGTTGCCCTGCGCAGTGTGCCATGGTGTCAGCTCAGCTCACAGCAACCTCAAATTCCTGGGCTCAAGTGATCCTCCTGCCTCAGCCTCCTGAGTAGCTAGGACTACAGCACGCACCATGACACTATTTTTAGCAGAGATGCAGTCTTTCTTCCTTGGGCTGGTCTCCAACTCCTGAGCTCAAGGGATCCTCCTGCCTCAGCCTCCCAAGTAGCTGGGACTACAGGCCTTCACCACCATGCCCGGCTAATTTTTTGTTTCTATTTTTAGTTGACCAGCTAATTTTTTCTATTTTCAGTAGAGACAGGGTCCTGCTCTTGGTCAGGCTGGTCTCAAACTCCTGAGGTCAAGCGATCCTCCTGCCTCAGCCTTCCAGAATGCTGGGATTACAGGCCAGAGCCACCGCGCCCAGCCTGGAGGCCTTATCAATAACAATAGATTAAAACATATATTGTATGTTGTATTATTACATGCTGTATTCTTATAATAAAGTAAGCTGAAGAAAAGAAAATATTATTATGAAAATCATAAGGAAGAGAAAATATATTTACTATTAATTAAGTGGAAGTGGATCATCATAAAAGTCTTCATCCGCATCATCTTCTTGTTGGGTAGACTGAGGAAGGAAGAGGAAGAGGAGGGTTTGGTCTTGCTGTCTCAGGGGTGGCAGAGGTGGAAAAAAATCCATGTCAGTGGACCTGCACAGTTGTTGTTCAAGGGTCAACTACAGTTAAAATGCACCTTAGTACACGGTAGAAATAGGTGATTTCCATATTGAATGGTTTTACCTTGAAAACTCAGGATGTTACAAACTGAAACTAAACGAATAGGAAATTTAAATGTTATTCAAAGGGATGGAATAAAGTGGATCCATAATTTAACTGTGGCCTAAAGAGGTACTGAACTAGGGAGGGGCTGCTTAACACAAGGAGTCACAAACAGCATTTGATTAAGGGATTTTCCTCACGAAGTAGCTGTGTTATTCCAGGTCAGACATAAATACTTTCTCACATTTTCTCTACACTTCTAGTGTTTTTTAAAAACTTTCTCATTTTGCCTTTTTGAATGAAAACATACTTCATTTTAAATCATCTGTTAACCTTAGGAAGCAGCATTAGTGTGTCAGATCAGCTGAATTACTTAAAAGCAGGTAGCTCAGAAAAGGACAATATGGGTAAATAGTAATTAGTGTCAAATTGTAGCCTGTCTTCCCCCAGGTCCCCAGTGCACACATCAGTGCAATAGGTGTTTCAGCAGTATCATAATTCAAAAAATCATATAGAATTCCTGAAATGCCTACTGCCTGCCAGGGAGTTGGCCCTTTTGCTGTGGGTACACTAAAATGACTAGGACACCATGAGGTTCCTGGAAGGACCCACAGTATGGTAGGGAAGGCCAACAGGAAAACAAATGGTTACAATAGTGTGACATATAATAATGCAGCAAAGGTGATGAAAATATCCAGAGAAATCCAGGGAAGTTTCAGAAAAAGGATAACGGCTGCCTCGATTCCTCTTGCCTCCTACTTCCTGCTTCTGAAGTGATGAGTATATGAAGTTACTCCTGAAGAAAAATACAAGAAGCCGTGTTGAATATTGAGTATATTAAATTCAGAATAGTTTTTAGGTTCCTGGAATCCTGCACAAAATCTGTTCCAAGGGTATTCTTGTTCGGATCCTCCGTTTTTATGATTTAAGTATTTTTGTTTGTTTGTTTCATGCACCAAGGTTTGTGAAGCACTAGTTGATCCAAGATAACTAAACTTTATAATTCGAAAATATTATTCCCAGGATGTCATTTGATAAAAGCACAGTGAAAGATAGGAGAATTTGTTAGCCTGTTAAATATATGTATGCTGTATTAATCTTGGCATGAAATCAATGTCATTTTGATAAGGTAAGGGAAGATCAGGCCTATGGAAGACATTGTAAAGTACATTTACAGGCATGACTATGATTTTATTAGCTCTCCCACGTTTCAAGGCCTGACTTTAGATGAAAATTGTGAAACAGGTCAAGTGACTTTTAGCCCTTCCTGCATTTCCCTTCTTTGGTCTTCTGGGCATTTCCTTCCTATCCATCTTTATCTTGAGAGCTATTAAGACTTTCCTACGGGCTACATTTGAACATACTCACAGAATGTTAGAACTGGAAGGGATTCTAGAATCCATCAAAACCACCTCCTCAATCTTAAAGATGAGAAAATTGAGGCTCAGAGAGTTGCATCCCTAAGATCATGCATACAGAGCTGGAACTAATAACATACAATTTAGTATCTTCTATAATTTGCTATTTGAAAATTTCATCTCATTTATTTATTATGAGGTCATATTATTATGATGAGGAAATTTATTTTTGAGGATTAATTTAGCTGATCGCTTTCAGCAAAAAAGGGAAATGATAGCATATAAATTTACTTTCCTAGTCTAGCAAAATTATCATTAAGTTATTGCTTTCCATTTGATTTGAATGAATACTGAACATTGGTTTGACAATATTTTTTTTAAATGGAATCTGAAAGGAACATAATTTTCATTTATGAGAGCTCAGTGTCTGACCCACATGGCATTTACTTCCTGGTAAAATTGGTCATTTTCGAGGAGGAAGAATTTGGGCTAATCTAGACTTGCTGCTTATTCATTGAACATTAAAATTAATATTGACAAATGTTTCACTAGCGACTAACCAATCTACATACTGCTGTTATACTTGAAATTACTTCATGATCTTGGAGTTTTAAGGTTTTCCTGTGTTCTGTTTCTAAGTGCCAGACATTTTACTTGATTTCTTACAATTTATCACTTCTATGTTTTTAATATTCTTTTAAGAATTTTCCATAAGGTATCAGTGTTACCGATACATCAAGGCATTATTTTCTCTCTTAATTTAAGGTAACCTTAGTTTTCTTTGCTCATTTTCTTTTCTCTACGTTACTCTGGAAATATGTGTGGAGGAAGTCATCTAAATTCACGAATTTGACTATATTGAATCACATGACTCTAATTTGCCAAAATGTGTAACATTGTCATGACCATTTAGAGTGTGGTTAGAAGGAAGCTGAACTGTAAGAAAGTTTTATTTTATTTTATTTTTTTGTGATGTCCACTTAACTAATAAATCTGTCATCACTGACTGGTTTCCATTTCCTCTGAAATAAATAAATCATTCTTAAGTCCTTTGAAGCAGGAGACTGCCAGGAAACACAAAAGTCACTTTTGCTTCATCCTCTAAGATAAAGTACTTAGTAAGCGGAAATAAGAAGCAACAGAAGGAGCCGTGGGGTCTTCACACCTGCTTGAAAATCCAGCAGATATCTGCAGAGCAGGAATTCAAACAAACCTTAAACCTTGACTTTCAGTGAAAGGGTGGACACTAAGCCAAGAATGAAATCTATAGGACCCTTAAACACTTCTTAAATAGAAAGCCCGATTTGTGGGATAGGAACTTTGAAGAGGAAATGCTAGGAATTGTATCTGGAGGTCTGTGGCCCCCAACTGAATTAGCCCTATAGTAGTTTTGTCCTTAAATTATTTCATGTTCTATTTTAAATCAAATGGTAGTTGATCCTTAGATAAGAACTTTTGTTAGAAAGATAGGTTCTTGGTTAAGGAGTACAAATCAAGCATCAATTACTGAGGGATTTTTGTTGTTTCCTTGCTTGCAGGTTTCATTTTAGAAAATTTCAGAGTTATGTTTCATTATTATTTATCTCAATTAAAATAAATTATTTCCTTTAAAGCAAATGCATATGCATTCTAGCTAGCAATTCACCAGGGAAATGCAAGGTCAGATAAGAGGCAAGACAAAAAGAGGAGCCAGATGGAAACACAAATAAAATACAAGGGAAATAAGTAGACATTAAGAGGAAAACTGAAAGTGTATTCCAAAATTAAAATTAAAAACATGATACATTGCTATTTCCCTAAATTTTGTTTTAATCCCTTATTTTGATTACTGAATTTATTTGTCTCAATGACAGTGCAAATCTCTTAACCTGTGTCTTTCATGTGTAGTTATTGGCTCTTTGAGCACAATCAGCTGTGGTACATATTTGCTTTAGCAATCACAATGCTAAAACAAAAATGAAAACAAACACAAAAACAAAAAAACACTTGATCTGAACTAAAATTTTCATTTGAACTGAACATCTTCTTCCTTTCAAGATTTGAAAAACTTCTTAACTCAGGTGAATATATTTTTTCAAATAGATGGTATTGAAAGGACCAGGAGTGTAACTGGGATATAAAAACAGCAAGTTATTTTGTCTCTGCTAGCAACTCGGTGACTGGAATGATGCTGTTACCATGGCCGATGATCTTCTGCTTCTTACTGCCTGCCTTATTCTCGTCCGTTTTGCTCTTAGGATGCCTGCCATTGAGCAGTTATTAATATTTTTAATAGTTTCAGCCATCAAAAAGCTGTGTATTCATTTTTATCTTTCAAAAATAAATATACTGGCCAGGCATCAATTTGGGAGGCTGAAGTTGGAGGATTGCTTGAAGCCAGGAGTTTGAGAACCTCCTGGGAAACATGGCAAGACCCTACAAAAAAAATAAGCCAGGCATGGTGACACACACTTGTAGCCCTAGCTTCTTGGGAGGCTGAGGTGGGAGGATTTCCTGAGGCCAGGAATTGGAGGGTACAGTGAGCTATGATTGTGCAACTATATTCCAGCCTAGGCAACAGAGCAAGACCCTATCTGTAAAACAAATAAAAAAAATAATAAGTAAAAACATAAATTTAGTGCTATATCATTGTATATATTAAAGATTAAAGTAGAAATTTCCCTTGCTTGGCATTAACAATTGGTCACAAGAAGAGTCCTCATTCCATGTTTTTGAAAATTGAATACTCTTCATCTTTCATCAATAAATGTATAATTATGTTGGTTTTCATGGATTTCTGCTTTTTTAAAAAAATATTATTTGTGGCTGTGAAAAAGCATCATGGCTGTGTGCTCTGTGCAGCCTCAATAACTGGGAAATAAAATAGGAAAGTTAGTGCTCTATCCAAAGGATGGATTTGCAGATTGGTTATTTACAGATGTGGGAATGACCACTATGTTAGTATATTTGAAGCTTGGGCTGTTTAAATCTGTGAGTTACTTGATAAAAATGTATTGAAGCCTTTTAATTTGGGGCTTTTGTTCCCACAGTATTGACAATACTTTAGACTTTGACCTCAAGAACAAAATGCTTTGTCTGTTAGGTTATTGCTTTCTAATTATGGGAAACATTGATTGGTTTAATGGAAATGTGCTTTTAAATTTTCATATGTGCTTCATTCAATCATAAATATTTTGGAGTGGTTTCATTCTTTATAAATCTCAGTTTGAAATACAAATAAATTACCAAAAAAATTCTCAGTCACTGCACACTGTGGATATTAAAGAGGATGTGGAAAAACTTTGAAGGAATGGAGGCCTGCTCCATTGTTCTAAGCCAAAAATATCAAAATTTGGCTTGTAACACTATGGAAACTAAAAGTCTGCTTATTCCTATAGGAGATTAATGCATTACTCAACCTTGAAAAATTATATTGCCTGGCAGCTACAAAATATATTTAATTTTCCCAGTCCTCCTGTCTTTATTCCTTTATTTTGCATCTAGTATCATTCAAAAGTTCAGTTCCGCTGACTGTTCAAATCTGATTAGAACATTGTAATGCTGGTATTCATGCTATTGGAACAGTTTGGTTATACACTTTCTTACTAATTATACGTAGAGTTGCTTCAAGAATTTTTTTCCATATCTACTTAATTGCTTTTAGTTTAGGAAAAAGGAGAACCGAAAACCACTAAAACTCACACATATCCCTAAAGAAAAAATACTATATATTACATTAATATAGCATCCTTCTTTGGTCTTCTTAATTGCTAAATTTAGAATTTTCTAAAAAATAGTTTTGACTGGTTTTACTTTTTCTTTTCAAAAGTTAACCAGAAGGCAAATAGCAGTAGAGAGCTGATTTGCTGTTCTAGATTTCTTTAGTCAACACCAGAAAAGACGATGAACTGTAGTTTGTATGGGGGTGAGGGGGCGCTGATATTTTCCTTTTTAATTCCACGGTGTAAGAATGGACTTACTGAAAACGAAATAGTTAACTTTACAAATTTCTGGCTAACTATAAAACTATCTTATTTTATATTACCCTGTTTAACTTGAGTCTTCCCATTGCATAATGCAATCTCTTATGTGGTTGTACAACTGTAGCGGTCGCAGCACCTACATTTGCAACCCCAGCCAGTCATTATCTCCTACTGGAAAATTTATCAGTGCTCAAGTAGGTAGAGTGGTCCTAATAATATCCAAACCACAGGCTTAGGTTTTGAGACATCAGCTTTTCTCAGAGATGACTTTGTTTCATGGCTATAGAGCACTGCCCTGATTATTATCAGCCATATAATAAATGTATTCTGTGTTACACAGGGAACTGTGTGTGTTTGCCTCACCATAAATGGAAAACCCATTCAAGAATGCAACTTTGAAATGGTTGATCATATTTTTGGGATGATTAGTTCATCTCTCCACTCCTTTGGTCATTTGGTCATTTAAAAATCACATATTGACTGCCTCTCATTGACACAGTGGTGTACTTCTAAAAAAATGTGGTTGATTTTCAAAGCAAATAGCATCTGAAAGCTCAGGCCCCATACTTTATGTAGGTGTCTATTTGACTAAATCAGTTTCATGAATGTGTTAATATATTAACCAATTTCAAGAAGAATATTGAGAAACTTTCAATACGCCTCTCCAAACCATAATTAGCTTAGCTCTAAGAAAAAAATAGAGATGAGAGTGAACAGAGTCCTTAGTTTATTATGTGAAGTATCTCAGCTACAGGTCATGGCATATGTGATAAGGAAAGAAGATAGCACCTTATCAATAGAAAAATTATTCATTTATTTAGTTATCGAAACCTCTCAATTTTACATTCTAAGCAACTATTTAATATTTCCCATGCCCCAATTTCTTAGTTTACAAACGC
>RJWJ010001561.1:57580-126759 GCA_004363605.1 Indri indri | reverse complement strand
CAAAAAAAAAAAAAAAAGAAAAAGAAATAATACAAACCCAGATATCTCCCAACACCTGCTCTGACATCCGTAGGGTGTTCACGCAGCATCCACAGAGGAATTCCCTGGAGGCCCAAAACCCACCTCATTCTTCTTAAAACCCTGGAAGTGGCCTCCAGTGCAGGCTTTTGGTCCCCACTCACCTGCCCTCCAAAGCCTGCCGTTCCTTAGTGGCGGCCTCCAGGCAACTCTGGCTCTCTTGGAGCTCCCCCAGCAAGGATGTCACCTGGGCTTTCACAGAAGCCTTGTCTTCAGCCATCTGCTGTAGGAGAGAAAGCCACTCCTGTCAGCACTGCTTTGTCCCGAGATGCCACTCTGAATCCTGAAGCATGTGCACCCTGAGGACTTCTCACCTGCCCTCAGCACCCCCAAAGCCAGGCACCCTAAGGCCTCATGAACCCAGCGGCCACCTGACCCTCCCCAGCGCTCCACCTTGACCTGCCCAACTTCCCCCACTCATCTCATCCCTCATCTCCTGAAGCTGCCCAACCCCAGCAAGACAGCTGAAGCAGTGGAAAGGGGTCGAGTCCTGGCCACCAAGACCCCCTCTTGACTCCTGCAGATGGGGCAGAGACCACAACGGGCTGAAGGAGCACAGAGATGCCCTGAGTCTCCTGAGGCTGCCAACAGCTTGGCCACTGCCCTGGCAACTAGGCTGTGAGGGCTGCACCTGGTGGCTTTGTGCTGTGCCCCAGCAGGGAATCTCTCTCAGCCTCTCTGAGACTCGGTGCAAAAGGAGGCAAGACACAGGCACAGCAGAGAAAACATAAGCTCTAGTCCACAGGCCTGGGGCCACGAGAAGGTGAGAGTTTTTGTAAAGCAAGAATGGATGCTGAATTTTGTTAAACACTCAGAACTGCAAAAACTCTCGGCATGAACACTCCATTCAAACCCCTGCACTAAGACACTTGACCCAACTTTAACAAGGCTTCTGGAAGCCTAAGGCCACATCCCTGGGATGCCCCAACCCCGTTTTGAGTTCCCGTCTGGGAACACTCAGAGCTGTCAGAAGAATGTACTGTTCCTTCCGGCCAGCACCTGACACAGGACCCTGAACTCCACTTCTTAGAACGTTTACTGAAAAGGGCTCCCAGCTGTGAATGCCTGCTCTGTCCCTTTGAGATGTCTGTGTACCGCCTACAACCTAGCAGTGTCTTTCTCAAGGACCCGAGAGCCACCGGGAAGGGTAGGCCCCCATCTGCCAGTCGCCGTGGGAGGGCAGGATCCTAACTTCCATAAACAGCTGGCTTCACTGCATGGACGTTGACCCCCCTTTGTCGTTTTTCGCTTGAGGCCCCACTCACCCCGCTCTTGACCCCCTCATTCTCCCCGTAAAACACCCAGTGCCCTCTGTGCACGTCAGAATGGAGCTTGGCTCTCCCCCTACTGCCAGTAATTATTGAAAGAAATCTGTTTTCATTCAGTAATCTGCTCTTCCCCCTACCTTAAGCCCCCCAGTTTGTCGTACCTTGTTACAGCAGTCCTAGAAAACTCATACACTTCCCCAGATGGCAAACAAAGGCCTTAAGCCACCAATTCTCCCCACATTTCCCCTCACAGCACGTCCCCTTCTTGACTACTGTCACCAGGATCGTGAGATCGGCCAAGCTCGGACAGAAAGGCTCTGAAACAGCCTCCTTCAGCAAACACTAAGCATACTTTCCTTTGGAGGTTCTGCACAGTGTAGGGTCAACCCCCAGGCCTGGGGGGCTGACCTGCTCTTGGAGGATAATCTCTAAACCCCTGGAAAATCCTGCCTGATAAGAGTGTCTCAGTTTAGCATGGGCCTAGGACCCTGCCAGGTAGTCTACACTAATGACATGATTTGTGGGGGCAGCCTGAGCCACATGCTATCAGTGGGACCTCCAGGTGGCTGGAACCTGTGTAGCCGGGTCAGCCCCGTGGGCGCTCCATGCCTACGTGACCCACCCCCAGTACAAACCCTGGACACGACAGCCCAGGGGGAGCGCCCCTAGTTGGCAATACTCCACATGTGTTGTCACACGTTGTTGCTCACACATCACTGCTGGGAGCGTTAAGCACTGTCCATTCACCTCCCCGGAGAGGACACCCGGAAGCTCTCGCCTGGCCTCTGCTGGACTCCGCCCTCCGCACCTTGTACCTTTGCTGATTTTAACCCCTGCCCTTTCATTGCAATAAACTGTAGCTTTTCTGACTTCTGAGTCCTCCCAGCACATCAGCTCTTGGGGACCCCTGACCACAAGTTCCCTCCTGGAATACTAGTGTCCCAGTCAGAATGCAGGCAGCTGGTGGCACGGGTGGGGCTAGGCCCCCAGCTCCTGGCTACCTGCTGGCATCTCTTAAGGTGCTCCACCTCCTGCAGGGCCTGCTCCCTCTGCCTCCTCAGGTCGAGCTTCTCCAGGCTGAGTCTCTCCACCAGTTTCTTGGCCTCCTGGAATTTATGCATGAGGAACTCCTTCTCCTCCCTCTGGCTGACTTGGAAATGCAGCAGCTCCTCACAGCGCTCTCGCAGCATCTGGTTGCTCTGCCGGATGGCATCTGGTGGCAAAGGAGACAGCAAAGGGAAGGTGAACGTGAGGCTCAGGAGGTCAGAGGCCAGAAGCAGGAGCCCCCCATCCATAATACTATGTGGCCTCTCACAGGGATAGCTGGCTTCCAAACACTCCCTTTTATGCTTTAAACTCTTCCAAAATCAGTTACACGAATAATATGCCTCTAAGTTTCTCCAAGAAATACCAAATACACCAGCTTCACTTAAAAGTGTGTGTCACATGCCACTTTCTTTGTAAGCAACTCTGGAATTCATCTGTATTCTGGTCAGTTCGGGTATGCCCGCCCTGGGGCACTGAGTCCCTCCCAGGACCACAGCCCTGCTTTCTTCCAGATCAGTGTGTCCTAGCATGCCTGTGGTTAGCAGAGGCCAGAAGAAAGGAAAGTCCCACACCCAAGGGACATCCCGGGTAGTAAAGGAGCCGTCTGAGGTAATAAAACCGATCAGTGACATATGAAGGTTCTAGCGAGTACGGAGTTGTATAAAATGGGGGCAGGCAGTCAAAACCCTTGACCAGCTAACTACTTCCTGCTGACAAGCATAACACCCACCGCCCCCTCCACCCACCCTGGGGGGACCCATCCAAATCCTGCCAGCTCAGCTCAAAGTTCAGCTCACATGCAACTTTTTTTTAAATTTTTTTGTTTGTTTGTGATGGAGTCTCGCTCTGTCACCTTGGCTAGAGTGCAGTGGCTGACCGTAGCTCACTGCAGCCTCAAACTCCTGGGCTCAGGCGATCCTCCTGCCTCAGCCTCCCTAGTAGCTGGGACTATAGGCGCATACCAGTGAGCCTGGCTAATTTTTCTATTTTTAGTAGAGACCGGCTCTCACTCTTGCTCAGGCTGATCTTAAATTCCTGAGCTCAAGCGATCCTCCTGCCTCAGCCTCCCTGAGTGCTAGGATTACAGGCGTGAGCCACCACGCCCAGCCTGCAACTTCTTTTTTTTTTTTTAATTGTTTTAACTGAGGCAAAATTCACATAACATCAAATTCACCATTTTAACTATTTTAAAATATACAGTGGTAATTCAGTGGTTTTTACTATATCCATAAGGTTGTGCAACCACCAGGACGAGCTAATTCCAGAACATTTCCAGCACCACAAAAAGAAACTGCAGACCTATTAGCAGTCACTCTCCCTTTCCCCCTCCCCAATCCCTGGCAGCTACCCACCTGCTCTCTGCCTCTGGGGATTGGCATTGCCCTCTTCTGGACAAGTCACGTAAACTGAATCACACACTAGGTACACAAACTTCTTCCATGAAGCGTCTCCCCAAGCATTCCAAGCAAAGACTATGTCCTCCCTTCTCCCTGGCTCTCCCAGCCTTCTCTACCAACACAATCATGAGCATCTTGGGCAGCAGACATCTTCAGGACCCCTGGGGGTTTGATCCAGGGCCCGACACGTGGAGCCACTGAGTTCCACTTGCCACCCACCAAGCTCAGGTCAGGCAGAGCAGGTAGAAGCAATATAGCCTCAAGGCCTCCACATGCTGCTGGAGCCCCAGGGAAGCTGCTGCACTGAACACATGGTCTGGAAGGGAGCCAGGGTCCCTACACAGCTGGCGTGCAACACTCTCACTCCCAAGTCTCCCTCGGTAGAGCTCTCTCCTGGGGATAAGCAGAGGCCCCTGACCTGGTTGCCAGGTCTATGTGCACTAGTGTCCTGAAGGCCCCAATACAGCAGGTCTCACCTGGGGACAACTGGCAATGTCTGGGGGCATTGTTAGTTGTCACAACTGGATGGGTACTGCTGGCATCTACTTGGCAGAGGCCAGGGATACTACTCGACACCCTGCAATGTGCAGGATGCCCCCACCACAAAGAATCATTCAGCTTCAGGTGCCAACGGTGCTGAGGTGGAGGCCCTGGCCCTAAAGCAGGCGGCTCATGTTGGTTCTCTCTCTCCAATGTAGCCTCGCCCTCAAGGAGACCAAGCAGCCCCTTGGTGGCAAGATGACTGCATTAGGCCCCTTTCACCCTGGAAGGAAAGATGATTCGTCTTGACAAAAAGTCAAGACATGTATTCCAGTCACGGATTTGGTCCCTGCCCACAGGGTGTCAGCCAGCACCAGTCTCTGAAGCATACAGAGCATGTGACTGGTTGGCACAGGAGCCCACATAACTTCCAAACCACTGTCCAGCAAAGGAGGTGGGGGAGTGGGCCAGAGACTATGGCTTCCACTGGCCACAGCACATGCTGCCTTGCCCAAGAGCCACCGGCCAGCTAGGGATATAAACGCCCAGCCACGTTGGTCATTCCAGCTGCAGAGCTCCCCTAGGGTCAGCCGAGGATGTCCCGGAGCCTGCCCCACAACCCACTTCTCCCTCTGCCCACCCCTGCTCCTCCCCCTGGCCCTCCTTTCCCTTCCCCAGTACTGGTCCTGAGTGCCCTGTAAATAAACTTCCTGCCCTCTGATCTGCACCTCAGCATCCACTTCTGGGGAACCTCACCTGAAACCAAGAGGGAGGATAGCTAAGCTTGAAATGTTAGCCACCTCTCAGGCGAATCTCCACCCATACCCAGCAAACGCAGAGGTGCAAGTGAGGAGAACAAGCCTTTCCCTCAGCAGGGCTGGGTCTCCTGACGTTTTACGCCACCCACCCGCTGTCTTCCTCACCTCGGAGCTCTTGATTCTCCTCTAGACAGCGCTGGAGGGTTTCAGAACTGCCCTGCTCTGAAGGCAGATGCAGCATCGCTGGCTGCCCCAGAGAAGACTCTTCACACAGCACGTCCTGGTCTCCTGCTGGGCCACCACTGGGTTGTACCATTTCACACAGCTGATTCTTCCAGAGGTGCCTGCTCATCCAACAAGTCACGGGCTGGAAGAGAAAAGCAGCAGAGGCATTACATGAGACCCATGCAGAATTCTCTTACCCAGCAGGACCAGGAGCTTACTCTGTGCAGGAGTTATGTGGCCAGGGTTCAGCACTGATTTTAAACTCTCTGCCTAGCACCTATATTCAAGCTGTAAATGGAAGTTAAGAATTTCACCAAAGGTGGGAAATTAGGGAGGATTATGTGTGGAGGGAGATGTCAGTGTGCTGGGAATCATACCCCTAAACACCTCCAAGCTTGAGAAGTAGAAGGTGCTGGCCCCTAACCTAGTATAGCAGGCTGAATGGCAGCCCCCAAAAAGATATGTCCACGTCCTAACCCCCAGAACATAAAAATGTGACTTTATTTGGAAAAAGGGTGAACTTATCCTGGACTACCGAGTGGGGCCTGACCTGATGACAGGAGTCCTGAGAGACAGAAGAGGAGACAGAGGGAGACACATAGGGGAGGAGGCATGTGGAGACAGAGCTGGGACTGGAGTGATGCGGCCACAGGCCCAGACACAACTCAGGCTGCAGAAGCTGGAAGAGCAGGGGAGGGCCCTCGCCTAGAGCCTTCGGGAGTGTGGGTTTGCTGACCCTTTCATTTTGGACTTCTGGTCTCACGAACTAAGAGAGATTAAATTTTTGCTGTTTTAAGCCACCAAGCTCGTGGTCATTTCTTACAGCAGCCCTGGGAAACTCCTATTCCCAGTAAGAGGGGCTTTGAGGAGCCCAATCAGAGCCTGATGAGTGTGTCTTTGAACTAAGGGCAGGGGCAGAGGGGACATCTGCTGTCTGATGACACGTGCTAAGGAATCTAAAAGTGGGAGCTTGACTGTCAGCCTGAGACAGTGGGGCAGAGAGATAGGCTGAGCTGCTTGTGTTCTCTTGTGAACTGGAAGTAGACCATGTGGGACAGTGCCAGCCTGGAGCCCTTTCAAATCCTGCCCAAGAAGACTGACTACCAGGAGAAGGCGAATCCAATACAAGTTTCTGGAACAATGCCTGAGGTGAGGGAGGTGACTTTAACGCCAAATAAACTTGGCCACTTTGACTATTTACACCGATACTGTCCCACTGAATACCCCACTGACCCATCAGCAGCAGAAGACACAGCTGATCTCTCCCTCCTCCTCAATATACTTTCTTCCTTTGGCTTCCACAACAGCCCACTCTCCTGGTTTCCCTCCTACCTCACTCCTGCTCAGGCGCTTTCGCCGGGGCTCCCACCCCTTCATATTGGGTGCCCCAAGGCTCTGTACTGGGACCTCTTCTCTTTTCTAACTACATTTGCTCCCGTAGTAATTCTATCCAGTCTCATGGCTTTAACCCCAATCTTAATGCTTAATTAGACTAAACTCCACACTCACATATCAAACTCAACATTTCTACTTGGATATCGAGTAGTCCTCTCAAAACTAACCTCTCTAAAACTCCTGACAGTCCCCCAAAGCCAATTCCACCCAAGGAACTGTTATCAGTTGATGGCAAATCCATCCTCCAGTTATCAGGACAAATAACTTGAAGTCCTTCTTGACTCTCTCTCTCTCATTGAGAAAGAGAGAGAGAGAGTGCACGCGCATTCACATCTAATCAATCAGGAAATCCTGTCAAAATGTAACCCACAATCAATTTGATGACACTAAGCAATTAACATTAACTATTTTAGGTGTGATAATAATACTGTGGTTATATTTTATAAAGTTCCTTCTTAGAGAGATGTATACTAAAATATTCACAGATGATGTCTAAAATTCATTTCAAAATAATGGAAAAACTCCTAGGCATATACCCAAGACAAATGCAAACACATGTTCACACGTGAATGCTTGTAGCAGCATTACGCGTAACAGCCAAAGAGTGGAAACAATTCAAATGTCCATCAACTGATAAACAAAATATAGTACATCTACATGCTAGAACATGAACAAATCTTGGAAACATTATGCTGAGAAAGAAGTCACAAAAGACTATGTATTGTATGATTCCATTTATATGAAATGCCCAAAATAGGCAAATCCATAGAGACAGAAAGTAGATTAATGGCCGCTGGGAAGAGCCTCTTAGGGGTGAAAGGGATGGGGTGAGCAGGGGCTGATAGCTAAAGAGCATGGAGTTTCTGGCCGGGCGCGGTGGCTCACACCTGTAATCCTAGCACTCTGGGAGGCCAAGGCGGGCGGATCATCCTGAGCTCAGGAGTTCGAGACCAGCCTGAGCAAGAGCGAGACCCCATCTCTACCAAAAATAGAAAGAAATTAATTGGACAGCTAAAAATATATATAGAAAAAAAAACTAGCCGGGCATGGTGGCACATGCCTGTAGTCCCAGCTACTCGGGAGGCTGAGACAGTAGGAGTGCTCGAGCCCAGGAGTTTGAGGTTGCTGTGAGCTAGGCTGACTCCATGGCACTCGCCCCAGGCAAGAGAGTGAGACTCTGTCTCAAAAAAAAAAAAAAAAAAAAAAAGAGCATGGAGTTTCTTTTTGGAGTGATGAAAACTTTCTGGAATTAGTGGTGATGGTTGCACAACTCTGTGAATATATGTACTACAAGCCATTGAGATGTACAGTTTAAATGGGTGAATTGTGCAGCATTCTCAATGAAGCTGCTATTGAAAATAATGGGAGAGGATTGTGAGAGGTATAAATTAAATAAAATTAGCCACAAGTTGATAACTGTTGAAATTGGGAGATGGGTACATGGGATTTACTAAACTAATCTTTCTACTTTTGTACATTTTTTAAATTTTCAGCAATAAAATGCTCAAAGCACCATTGTCTCTCACCTGGATTACTGCAATGGCTTCTTAACAGGTCACCCTGCTTCCACCCTTGCCTCCTACAGTCTATTCTCCCCACTGCAACCAGAACGATCAGTCTAAAAGATAATTCTGATCTCGTCCCTCCTGTACTGAAAACCATATCACAGCTCCCCATTGCCCCTGGTGTAAAAGCCAAAGTCCCTACAATGGCCTATAAGGCCCTGTACCATCTGGTTCCCCATTCCTTCCTCTCCAACTATGCTCCCCTTACTCACTCTGCTCCAGCCTCCTTGCTGTTCCTCGAATGTGCCAGGATGGCCCATTCATTCTCAGCTCACAGAGTGGTAATAGGGCGGGCAGATATTAATCGTTTTGCAAAGTGAGCAAACTGAAGCACCCGAGATAAGATACTTGGCTGCCAAACTACATTTGAGGCCTTTTTAAAGAATTCAACGACTTCAAGATCATTCAACTTTGAACAATAAATGTCTCCGAACTAGAAGAGTCCTCGCACTAGAAGTATGGTCAGACCCCCGCGGCGGCGGCGAAGGGAGGGGCTGAAACAGTCCCGCTCGCCGCTCAAGAACCTGTGTCCTGAGTCGGCCCGCCTTGGCCAGAGTTGCAGAAGCGCGCGGCAGGAACGGGCCGGGGCCCAACAGGAGGGAGAGCCTGAACGTCCGGGGGAGTCCCGGAGGCGGCGGACCACCCGCCGATGGAACCCTGTCTTCCACACCTGTCAGCAGAGTCGGTCAGACGTGAGGAGGGTGGGAGCGGCGGGCTGCCAGCGATCCTAGGGCCCCGGCGCTCTGAGAAAGTCCCAGTTCTGCGGTCGCCCTTTCTCCCCTGTCGAAATCCCCGCTACCGGCTTCCGGTGTCGTGGACGTGGGATCCGGAAGTAAAAACATGCAACCCCGCCCCCAGGAACGCAGGAGGCAGGCGAGAGCTGCGAGACCGCGGCAAGGCCGCATCTTGCTCCAAATCCAAGTCCAAGCCTGCTAGCCTTGGCCGGCCCGCAGGACATTCCCTAGTGACAAGCACCAACCGCTACTTTTCACGGCACCACGACCTACACTGCTCCTTGTCGCTCAGATGGTGGCACCCAGCCTCGGGGCGCTCGGCCATCCCGCCCTTGCCAGGGGAGGAGTCAAGAAAAGGCTGCCCAATAGGGCCAGCCTGACCCGAGAGCAGGTGACTGATTCCCGAGGGGACGGAGCTGCAGAAGGCCCCACCCAGACGTCGAAGGCAAGGCCAGAGGAGGCGTGGGCCTCGCTGCCGGCGGAAGTGGCTCCTCCGCCAGGGCGCAGGGCCTTCAGGGCGGGAAGGAAAAGCGGACCGTAGGGGCGGGGCTGGCGATGGGGACGCGTGAGAACTGTGCGGAGCAGCGGCAGCTGAGACAGCAGGCGGCCGGCACAGGTGCCTGAGGGGTGGGGCGGGGCGGCTCGCGAGCGGGACTGGCCAGGGTTGCGCGCGCACCTGCTCTCGCCCCGCCTGCGCGAGATGGGGGACGAGGCTCCACCCCGCGCGCCTCGCCTGAGATCGGTCAGCTCAGCCGAGGCGCCCGCCCCCGCTGCTTAAATGGGCTGGCGGGGAACAGCCCCCGGAAACGGCAGTGCACTCCGGTGCTGTGAGCGCGGAGGGCGGCGGCTACAAGGCGCAGGTAACCAGGCAGGCGGGCGCCGCGCCGGCGGAGGGGCGTGCTGCCTACCTCTACACCACGCTGCCCTTTGATGCACGCTGTTTGCTGTGCTTGGGAATGGAGCAGAATCGAGAGGATCTTAACCTGTCCCTTTATACTCTGCACCTCCCTCGTGGGGCCCTTGAGTACACTCAAACCTGGAGAGGGGAGAGCAATTGCCAGGGTCACCCAGCTTGCCAGGGGGAGAACTGGAGCTGAACTCCATCATCTGCACAATCTAACATGCTCCAGGTCTTTGTAGAGTTTCTGCTACAGTCCTAGGCATGTACTGCCATGCCCCAATTAGGGTTTAACTCGGTTGCATGTAACTGATGCTCTAGCTGGAATCCACCAATGCTTCTTTGGGTAATTTTGTAAGGTATGCCCTGAATGAAAGCTTGGGAAGGTATGGCTAGGGGCCAGAGCCGGCCCTTTCTAACTCACCAAACCTCCTGTTTCCCACCAGCGCCACTCCACCCCCGCCGCTCATAGCGAGTGGTTTTGGTGGTTTTGGTAATCAGGCGTTACCCGTTACCCGAGTGAGAGCCCAAAGGAACCCTCCCACTTTGTCAATGAGCCTTTCTTCCTCCAGAGAGCATCATGGCCGAGCAGGTGGCCCTGAGCCGGACCCAGGTGTGCGGGATCCTGCGGGAAGAGCTGTATCAGGGTGATGCCTTCCACCAGTCGGATACACACATATTCATCATTATGGGTGCATCGGTGAGTCTTCCCCAGGCCCTGAATCTTAAAAGACAGACTTGAGTGTGACATTGTGCGAGGCACTTCCCGATCCGGGCCTCCCAGCTTTCCCAGCTGATTGTTCTGGCCACACTAGGCGCAGGCTCCGCTAGGTTGAGCTCTTCCTATTGCTCTTGCCTGTGGGCCATTATCATCCTACCACCGACCTGATATACACACAAGGCATTTCTGAAACCTGTACCCAGCCACTGAATGTAGAGCTGAGTCCTGGGGCTACAAGGTCCTTGAGAACCATCTACTTGGACCTTTTCTTCCTCCCTGGGGAAAACAAGGAATGCTATTCATTCTTTGAGTATTTTTTTCAAACCTGTTCATGACGTGACAAACGTCAAAGAGTTGGTTAGTTCCAAAGGCAAGATCTGAAGCCCAGTCTCTGCCTCTTCTCTCTACCACACCAAGTTCCCTAGGGACAAACACGCAGCCTTTCTTTGAATGCCATCTCTTTGCCCCAACTTGCAAAGCCCACTGAAAAGCTCCACCTCGCCCCAACTGGCCCTAGTCGTCCAGCTGGTGAAACTGCCACTTTGATGGGCAAGGCCAAGGAGTAGAAGCAAAGGTAGAGGTGTAGCATGATGGTGGCACTTGGGAGGGGAAGCAGGAGAGGGAGGGGTAGTCCTAGCAGAGCCATGGCCCCCAGACTAGAGCATGGTCCCCTATGTGCCATGTGGCAGAGAGACATGGGCAGGACCAGGGTTTCATCTCGAATTAAAAGTGGTCTCAATTTTTCACTTTTAACCCTAGATGCACCCAAGAATCCGCTTACCATCCTCCGACTGTGTTTGCCATAACTTATCGTGTAATCTCAAGCAAGAGTTCTGTGAAAACTAGTTAGCTCTTGACAGGACAGGCCTTGGCCCAGCACCTTGCACATTGTGGCCCCTCAGTGCCATAGGAACTCAATAGTTTTTTGTTCACATTTAACAATGTGCCACTGCCCTTCGCCAAACCTGCTCTCTGCCACCTTTGTATTTCCAATCAGAACTTGGAGAAGCAGAGCCAAAAGAAATGAGGAAGCGAGCAAGGGAGAAGGGCTCTGTCACCCCACGCACTGTCCTCTGACTCCCCATAACCCTAGGACCCAGGAGAAGTCCCCAGGTGGAGCACACAGTGGGGTGGGCTTGGCCTCGGCCATGGCCCCAACCTGGTACCCTCAGAGGAGCCATGCCTGTGTCAGCCACAAACCTTAACAGCTAGGACTCTGACCATTAGGCCCTTAGTCTAAGAAGCAGATCGGGGAAGAAAGTGAAGGTGATTTCTCCCTCTTTCCTCGTCCCCACCCCATGCTGTCATAAGGACATGCCAACAGAGCGACCCAGGCCACAAAAATATAGCTTATGACTTCAGGCACTCAACTCTTAGACACCTCATTGAGAGAATCCAAGCTTGCTGTGTGACTTAGAGCAAGTGTCTTCCTTTCTCTGAACCTCAGTGTGAAACTAACACCAAGAGTCTCTCAGGCTTTTCTCAGTCGATTGTGTTACTTACACTGCCTTCACCTGTGGCCAGCTTGGGGTTGGGCAACTTTGTGTCATTGCAATCAGTAGACTTCCACTTTGCTCTCCTGTGCTCTGGGAGTGACAACCAGAGGTTCCCAGATTAGAAATGGCAAGTGCCAGCTCCAAGGGAGGGTCGGGAGGACTAGAGGTATCCTGGAGAGCCTCTTCTTGCTGGAGGGGCTGGAACAGGGCTGGGGACCATGCTCAGGCATCACCTAGAAGAGCCCCTACCCTCAGGCCTCCTTCCATACCACCTCACTCGGTGCAGGAGGTAGGCAGGGTAGCACTGGGGACACACTATCCCCAAACCCACTGCTCTGGGAAAAGTTCTTTAGTCATTCATTCGACACAAAGCAATCGAGTACTCCTCTGGACACAGCAGCCGGAGTGCCTGCCCTCTTCGTGGGACTTGTGTGCTATAGGGGGCCGGGGACCCAAGGTGAGTAAGCACACCGACAGGAGTTCACAGTGGTGCATATAAGAGAGGACACAAATGGGCCGTTGTTTCCCCAACCCCCCACAACATGTAGATCCCACAAGGACAGCCTGGAGAGTAAGGCCCACAGGTGAGGGCCAGGGGAACATCCCATGCAAAAGGAAGAGCAAACACTGAAGCCCAAGTCGGGAATGAGGTCAATGGGACCTAAAAACTGAAAGCAGGCCAGTGGCTGGCAGGCCCAGAGCCCGGGGCAGGCGGGGCCCACGTGGCCATCCCCTGTCCCTTCCTCCTCCCTGGCCAGCTTACCCAACCCTCACCCACATGCCCAGCTTCCTTCCTGGGGGTGTCCTGACACTGGTTCACAGAGTTACCAAATGGGCTTTGAGCCACTTGCTGTTCCCCCTTCTGTGCAGCTACTTCCCCCTTCTCACGACTCCTACCCACACCAGAAAGGGAGTGGAGGTACTTACTATCCATTCCAGAGAGTTCTGGCCTTATAGACCAGTGTAAGGGAAGGAGCCTTGGACCTGGAACAGCATCTTCTCCCACAGATAAGACCTCGGCAAGGCTAGGGAGTGTCTCTTCCCCCCACACAGGGAATGCAGGGATGAGAATAGGACTGGGAGTCTGCTTGGGCCTCAGTTTCCCCACCTGGGCCATGAGGGCCATGGGCTCGATGGGTGCTCAGGACCCATCCTGATGATGGGTCTGTTTGAGGGATGACCTGGCAGCCCTAGCCCCTCCCTGTCCTCGAAACATTTCTGGGCTAACTTCTCCCCCTTGGGTTGATAAAATTCTTGCTGTGTCATGATGTTGGCACTCCCCCAGAGGCCTGGTGACTCACAAGCCCCAGGGTGTAGGAGGGAGGCCCTTTTGTTGGTTTTTCAGCCCAGCTTACCTCAGCAGCCCCCAGGTTCTCTAACCCCAGTGGCCAGGAGCCAGCTGAGCCCCAGCCAAGGCCCAGGGCTCTGCCCCAGGATGCAAGACAGATCCTTGACCCCAGCGACCCTTGGGGGACCAGATGCCCTACCGCTGCTGGGTCTCAAGCGCCCTCCATCGTAAAACCCTCACACCAAGACAAAGGACTGCAGTGATTTGGGTTTATAAAACAGGAGGCTGAGGCCAAACCTCAAGCAACCACAGGCAGGTCGTGGCCCAGGTCCCTTTGCCCTGGCCTGACCAGACATTGGGGGCTGGAGATCTTTTTTTATTTTATTTTTTATTTATTTATTTATTTTTTGAGACAGAATCTCTCTCCCTTGCCTGGGCTAGAGTGCCGTGGCGTCAGCCTAGCTTACAGCAACCTCGAACTCCTGGGCTCAAGCGATCCTCCTGCCTCAGCCTCCGAGGTAGCTGGGACTACAGGCATGCACCACCATGCCCAGCTGATTTTTTCTATTTTTAGTTGTTTGGCTAATTTCTTTCTATTTATAGTAGAGACGGGGTCTTGCTCTTGCTCAAGCTGGTCTCAAACTCCTGAGCTCAACCAATCCTCCCGCCTCGGCCTCCCAGAGTGCTGGGATTACAGGCGTGAGCCACCACGCCCGGCCAGTGGCTGGAGATCTTAATCATGTCCTGCTTCTGCTGCTAGGTCACCATGTGTCCTTGGGTAGATCCTTCCCTGCTGTGGTACTTGGGTGACATGAGGGAGTAGGGAAAGATAAGCGGCTTCCAACCACTGCTCACCAAGAGCCCCATTTATCCCCCCCACACACACACGGTGTGTTTAGGTTTTCTTGAGCAAGCTGGAAGTTTCCCTAATGTCTTCCCATATTCATTCCTCCAGAGGAGTCCTCAGTAAGAAGGGCAGGGCCACCCTGAGGCCTGAGGAGAGCCGTGCGGCACAGCTGGACTCCCCTCAGTTGGAGGGGGTGGCCTGCGTCCCCGCTCCCCCTCCCCCCCACTGTCCTCGGTCCTACCTCTGGGGTGACTTGGAACCCAGCAGACTGTCAGTTGCAGAGGCTGAGCTGAAACAAGGCAAGCAGGTTTTGTCGCTGGTTAATCCCAAAGGGAGCAGCAAGAACAAACAGCTTGGGGTGTAGGGCAGCTGTGACTCAGCAGAGCAGTCTCCTGCCACCAGCATTGTCTGAAGTCTGCCTGGATTCCTCCCAATCAGTTGGAATTTGGTCATAAGCAAACATTACCTGCTGCAAGGCTTAAAGCTACTTGCAGGTTGTGGTTTTCATCGTTTCTTTCAGGGTCTGGTTCCCAGCAATTTGGTGCTTTCGGGAGTGTGCAGGGCCAACACTGAGCTGACATGACATGACTAATGGGACAAGCCAGGATAGGGGGTCATCTGAGCTGGACCTTCAAGGACGCCAGGGCAGAAGCATCTCCTAGCAGCGAGAGAATCAAGCAGCTTCAGGGAGCAGCAAGTCGGCCGCTGGGGTGGCCGCACTGGGCATCACGTGGGCAGCGATGGGCAAGGAGGTCCCGCAGACAATCTGAGCCCAGCTGGTGGCAGGTCTGGAACATCTTTTTGAAGACAGTCACTGCAGCATGTGGAGGACAAGGAGGCCATTTAGAAGTTCTCACAGTGGTTCACATGGAAGGTGGCAATTACAGTAGGGACCCATTCCAGAGCACCTGGCAGATAAATTGTGAGTGGTTGGCAGACATGGCCAGGGGGTGGAAGGAATTGGTTCACTAGGCACCAACACAGGGAACCCTGGTTTGGGAATAGCCCACTTGGGGGCTCGAGGGTCCCAGTGGAGACTGGAGATGAGCAGCAGGCACTTGCTTGTGTGTGTCTGGCACTCAGCAGCATCTGGGCTGGGACAGAACTTGAGAGCGGTCAGCCTGCAAGTCCCCACCTGAAGCCCCAGGCGTGGCCAAGATCGCCCAAGCAGAATTGGAGGCAGAGCAGAGCCTTGCAGATCGTAGACATCCCTGAGTGCCCATGGAGCCCACCTGCCCTGGGTAGCTGTTTCCCACCTGGGAGCCCCCTTCGTGGCTTCCTAACTGCCTGTCTGTGGGTGGGGTTGGCTGTGGTTACATGGCTTCCATTTTGTACTTGTTCATAGAAATGGACTCATCCAATGGCCGTGTTACTTGATCATTTTTGAAGTTTATGTGTAAGACACTGCCACCTCCTCGTTTTTAAAGGGCTAGTCGGCATTGGCTGGGCCATTGTATACGAGTCCACTTGTGACGGTAGTAAGTGGCCTTTCAGGTGTGCTGGAGGGCGGAGCAGGTGACTCTACCTTCAGGGAGGCCCCCAGTATGTGGAGCCCACTGGTGACATGGGGCCAAGACAGGGAGTGTTGTTCTGCCTGCCTTCTTGAGGGTTGGTTTGAGCTCAGAGAAGGACAGGCTACATCTGAAAAGTCATCCCAAACATCTGGAAAGCCGGGCGCGGTGGCTCACGCCTGTAATCCTAGCACTCTGGGAGGCCGAGACGAGCGGATTGTTTGAGCTCAGGAGTTCGAAACCAGCCTGAGCAAGAGCAAGACCCCCGTCTCTACTAAAAATAGAAAGAAATTAGCCGGACAACTAAAAATATATAGAAAAAATTAGCCGGGCATGGTGGCGCATGCCTGTAGTCCCAGCTACTCAGGAGGCTGAGACAGTAGGATTGCTTGAGCCCAGGAGTTTGAGGTTGCTGTGAGCTAGGCTGACGCCAGGGCACTCGCCCCAGGCAAGAGAGTGAGACTCTGTCTCAAAAAACAAAAACAAAAACAAACATCTGGAAAAAATCAAGTTCAAAATAACTTGTTGGATGTGGTGTTTTGATTTTTTTAATCAGATATGTCTGTAGGTAAGGCTTCTAAAAGTTAATTTTGCATTTAATATTCCAGCCCTTCACCCCTGGAGTTGGTTTTTCTGTCTGGGGTGAGGCAGGATCCAGTTGGGCCAGTCTTCAGCAGCGCTCTGGGCCTCTCTGTCCTTCCTGCCACTCTGCAGCCCCTGGCTCATCCCACACTCTTGATTATAGGGTCCGGAGATGAAAGGACAGACTGCCGCTCTGTGCTTCAGGAGGCCCTGGCCTTCTTGCGCCTTCCCCTTCCACCTAAAGTGTGTCAAGTTACAAAAGTAAAGCATGTCGGGTTGTTGATAAGCTTGCAGAGAAGGGACCATGTGATTCTGCCCAAGAAGGCGGGGGGGTCCCTGTGTAGGTCATCTTCAGTGTCTGTAATCGAGTTTGATCATTTCCTCCTAGTGGGCTCATGTGTGTTTCACTGGATTTATTTCTGGGTTCTTTATAATATTTGCTTTTGTACATGGTATTATCTTGAATTATTTTTTCCCAACAAATCATAAGTGTGTAGCCGATGACTTTTCACAAACTCAGCACACCCACGGAAGCTGCTCCTAGAGCAAGAAACAGAACATTATCTGCACCCGATCCCCTTATGCTCGCTGTGCCCCCAAGGGCAGTTTCTAACCCACTCCCACCCTCTGCTCCATTATTGTTTTTTTCACCATCTTTTTTTTTTTGGTACACATTGCAGTGCACATCTTACTGTACAATCAGTTGCACACCTTCAGCATGATATGGGACATTTTCATCTCTCCAGAAAGTTCTTGGGTGCCCATTCCTAGGCAGTCTACACCCTGCTCCAGGCAACCACTGATCTAATTTCGGTCATAATAGATTAGTTTTGCCTATCCTGGAACTTCACTGAAGCAGACACAGAGCATTTCATCTCTTGTGTCTGGGTGCTGTGGCTCAGCATGTCATTGCCGTTCCCTGGTGTCACATGGCTCTCTAGCTCTTTCCTCTGTGTTGCTGAGTAGTGTCCATTGTGTGAACATATAATTTGTCCATTCACGTGTTGATTACTTTCAGCATTTGGGGTGTTTCCAGGTTGGGGCTATTTTGAACTGAGGCTGCTGTGACCATTTGTGTTCAAGTCTGTGTGGACGTGTTTGTCTTGGGTAGTACTGAGGAGGGGAACGGCCAGGTCGCATGTCGAGCTGTCTTAGTGCCTATACCGTCACGCACCACCACAACTCAGCCATTCGAGTAGGTGATTTAATTTGCATTTTTCTGACAACCGATAATCTTGAACGTTTCTTCACATATTTACTGGCCTTTTGTTTTCTTCCCTGTGAAGCATCTGTCAAAGCCTTCTACCCGTTTTTAATTGGGTAGTTTTCTTATTGTAGGAGTTGCTTATATATTCTGGATACGAATGAGTTTGGTGAATATTTTCTCCCAATCTGTGGCTTGTCTATTCATTTTCCTAATAGTGTCTTTTGATGAGCAGTTTTTAATTTTGATAAAAATCTTAATTTATTAATTTTATGGTTATTGCTTTCTGTGTCCCAAGAAAATATTTGCCTGTTCCTACCTATTGATTTTTCTTAATCTAGCAACCTTGCTAAACTCTAATTAATTCTAATAATTTATCTGTAGGTTGATTTGAGGTGGTTTTTTAATAGACAAACTGTCATCTACAAATAATGACGGGTTTTTTTTTTTCTTCCTTTCCAAACCTTATGCCATTTTCATTTTCTTGCCTGACTACACTGGCTAGGGGCTCTTGTTCTGCATTGACTAAAGTCCCAATAGCAGGTATTCTTTCCATGGGGAATTATTCCAGCATTTCCCATTGAGTATGGTGGTCGTAAGGTATTTTACAGATGCCCTTTACCAAGTTAAGGAAGTACCCTTTTATTACTCTTTGATAAGAGGTTTTTTTTTTTTTTTTTTTTTGAGACAGAGTCTCACTCTCTTGCCTGGGGCGAGTGCCATGGCGTCATCCTAGCTCACAGCAACCTCAAACTCCTGGTCTCAAGCAATCCTTCTGCCTCAGCCTCCCGGGTAGCTGGGACTACAGGCATGCGCCACCATGCCCGGCTAATTTTTTCCATATATATTTTTAGTTGTCCAGCTAATTTCCTTGTATTTTTAGTAGAGACGGGGTCTCACTCTTGCTCAGGCTGGTCTCGAGCTCAAACGATCCTCCCGCCTCAGCCTCCCAGAGTGCTAGGATTACAGGCTTGAGCCACCACGCCCGGCCTAATAAGAGTTTTTATCATGAATAATTTTTTTTTTTTTGAGACAGAGTCTCACTCTGTTTCCCTGGCTAGAGTGAGTGCCGTGGCATTAGCCTAGCTCACAGCAACCTCAAACTCCTGGGCTCAAGCCATCCTCCTGCCTCAGCCTCCTGAGTAGCTGGGACTACAGGCATGTGCCACCATGCCCGGCTAATTTTTTCTATATATTTTTAGTTGTCCAGATAATTTCTTTATATTTTTTTCAGTAGAGACGGGGTCTCACTCTTGCTCAGAGCTGGTCTCGAACTCCTGAGCTCAAACAATCCTCCCGCTTCGGCCTCCCAGAGTGCTAGGATTACAGGCATGAGCCACCATGCCCGGCCATGAATAATTTTTTGAAACACTTTACATCTGTTCAGTTTAGCAAAGTTGCTAGATTTTTTAAAAAAATCAATACATAGGGCCGGGCGAGGTGGCTCACGCCTGTAATCCTAGCACTCTGGGAGGCCGAGGCGGGCGAATTGTCCTGAGCTCAGGAGTTCGAGACCAGCCTGAGCAAGAGCGAGACCCCGTCTCTACCAAAAATAGAAAGAAATTAATTGGACAGCTAAAAATATATATAGAAAAAATTAGCCGGGCATGGTGGCGCATGCCTGTAGTCCCAGCTCCTCAGGAGGCTGAGACAGTAGGATTGCTCGAGCCCAGGAGTTTGAGGTTGCTGTGAGCTAAGCTGACGCCACGGCACTCGCCCCAGGCAAGAGAGTGAGACTCTGTCTCAAAAAAAAAAAAAAAAAAAAAAATCAATACATAGGAGTAGGCAAAGATTCCTTAGAGTTTTTTCCTTTAATCTCTTAATGTGGCGAATTTTGATGATTGATTTTTCTCTCTTAATACCAAACCAGTCTTTTATTTCCTAGATAAAACCAACTTGGTTCTGATGTGTTACATTTTCTAACGCTGCAGGATGTAGCTTACCGATGTTTTTCTACAGGCGTTTTGCATCTGCATGTGTGTGTGAATCAGACAGGCCTCCAGGTTTTGCCACGCGCTTTCCTCGCCCTTTCTTCAGTCTACAAGAAGTGTTTACTTAAGACTGGAATTCTCTCTTCCTTGCATTTTCATAGAACCACTGGCAATGCTCTCAGAGTGTGCCAGGAGTTGTCTTGGTGGGAAGGTTTGTGGCCACTGCCCCACTCAGGGTCCCTTGCTCTGTTTTGGTAGGTTGGCCTTTTCTAGAAATTTGTCCATCTCATCTAGGTTGTCACACGTGGAGTAAAGTTGTTCATAAAACCCTTTTCTCTGTTTCCTGTCTGTAGTTTGGTCCAATTGTACATCCAAGTGTTTTGGTTTTTTTCTTGTGTTTTTTTTTTTCTTTTTCTTTTTCGTTTGTTTATTTTTTAGAGATTGGGGTCTTACTCGATTGCCCAGGCTGGTCTCAAACTCCTGGGTTCAAGCCGTCCTCCTGCCTCAGCCTCCCGAGTCTCTGGGATGACGCTCAAGCTACCACGCCCAGCTATGACCCCCCCAGTTATTTGTGCCTTTTTACAAAGCAACTGTGCCAGAGGGTGGCCTATTCTTATTAGCCTATTTCAGATACCAACTTCTGGCTTTGTTAATCTTTTCTTTTGGTTAGTTTTTCGTGATATTAATTTTTCTTTTCATTATTTCATTCCTTGTAATGTGTTTGGTTTTAAAATTCTACTGTCCTTTTTCTGACTTCGTAAATGGAATGCTTAGCTCACTGTCTTCAAGCACATCTCATAAGTTTGCATACATGGTACTTCCTTACTCATTCAGTTCTACTGAACTGAATTTTCAGGTTTTCTTCTTGAATGCAGGAGATATGTTTGAGTTTTAATTTTTTTCTTTATAGCTAGAGAATGAGTACCAAAGGAGATGAGTTTATGCCTTCCGGGTTGGGGGTAGAGGACTGGCACAGGCTCAGATCTCAGGGCTCCTCTGGCCGTATATGGGGGCAAGACAGATATGCTGGCAGCTGAGTGCTGATCCTGAGCTAGTGGGGTGGGGGACAATCTAGATTGTGTCCCCAGCTGCTTCTAACGACACCTGTTCCGTCTGCCACAGGGTGACCTGGCCAAGAAGAAGATCTACCCCACCATCTGGTAAGTGCATCCCCCACACTGCTCCTGTGGCCTCCCCAGCAGGGACAGGCCTAGCCCTGCCCTCCGCACCCTGGCTATGGCTGTGCTCTGCCCTCAGGTGGTTGTTCCGGGACGGCCTTCTGCCTGAAAATACCTTCATTGTGGGCTATGCCCGTTCCCGCCTCACAGTGGCTGACATCCGCAAGCAGAGTGAGCCCTTCTTCAAAGTGAGTGGCTTCAGGGTCTCCCCTGGCCTGGTTCTGCCCTCTCTGCCAGCTCCCGTGGGGCCAGCCTCAGGTAGCCGCCAGGGGACATCCTCCCATCCCATCCTAGGGTGTTCTTCCCTCTTAGCACCTGGTGTCCTTGCTTTCCCCAAAGCTACCCATGCTGCCTGCTGAGCTGGGGCAGAAAACTGCCCCACCTGCTCTTGCCACTTCCTTAGTGGCAGGGGGAGCAATGGACACAGAGACCCCCCATCACCCAGCTACCCTTTGACCAGGCCTCACTGGCTCCACCCTGCTGTGCTCTGGGGGCAGGTTGGATGTGCCTCTTAACCGGGAGAAATCCTTCCAAGCTGCCTTTTCTCAACACATTGTAGTTTTTAGTAATGATTTTGGAGAGAGCTTTCTCCAGGGCATTTCTCCGGTCAAAGTTTCCTGAAACCTCACTTCTGTCTTAGTGCACCAGGTCCCCAGGCATGTATTCATGCTGCCAGCCTCAGCCCCCTTCCCTGGATGTGCAAAGTTGCCGAGATGGCGCTGAACCCAGTGTGGGAAGCCCGCCCTGGGTGTGGGATGAGAGCACAAATGAGACTCCCCTACTCCCCTGGGGCGTGGACTCTAAGGGAGGGGCCGACATGTGTGTCCATCTCTCCCAGGCCACCCCAGAGGAGAAGCCCAAGCTGGAGGAGTTCTTTGCCCGCAACTCCTACGTGGCTGGCCAGTACGATGACATGGCTTCCTACAAGCGCCTCAACAGCCACATGAATGCACTTCCCCAGGGGCTGCAAGCCAACCGTCTCTTCTACCTGGCCTTGCCCCCCACCGTCTATGAGGCCGTCACTAAGAACATCCACGAGACCTGCATGAGCCAGACGTAAGGCTTGTCCTTCGCCTGCCTTCCCTGCTGCCGTGGCCTGTCTGCCCTGCCTGCCCTGCCCTGCCCTGGGTACAGAGCTGCACTGGCCCGGGCCGGGGCTCCCCCTGCTCCGAAGAGCCCTCAGGTCAAATGGCTCTAGGCAGCTGAAAAGTAGGGTGCCCCTGTTTGTTCTCTACAGGAATTAGCTCTCCAAAGAAGGGAATAGGCTATAAATACGGTAGTTTTCTAACAGTCCTTGCTGAAAATGTTACTACCCATCTTCATGGTTCAAATGTGTTTCAAGCGCTGGAGTGCAGTCTCAATGTCCATCACGCGGGAGATCAGTCCCTGGCAGCAGTCTCCGCCGCGAACACAAGTTGGCGGTGTTGCTCCATGAAACATTCGCTGCCACGCGCTCATTCTCTGGCTTTTCCCCAGTCCCCGCCAGGGCCACGAGGTGGCAGTGTTGCTCCGCGAGAAGCCCGCTGAGCGGCGGTTACTCCAGCGGATTCCCAGACCCAGACCCACAGTCCTTTGTCTCCCCGCTCTCCCCTGCCCTCCTGCTTTTGCTCTTCGGGACTCAGCAAAGAAAGGGCCCTTTTCTCATTTTAAAACCAATGGGGAAAGGCCGGGTGCGGTGGCTCACACCTGTAATCCCAGCACTCTGGGAGGCCGGGGCGTGAGGATGGCTTGAGCTCAGGAGTTCGAGACCAGCCTGAGCAAGAGCAAGACCCCGCCTCTACTAAAAATAGAAAAATTAGCCAGGCATGGTGGTGTGCGTCTGTAGTCCCAGCTACGCAGGAGGCTGAGGCAGGAAGATCGCTCCCCTCTTAGCACCTGGCATCCTTGCTTTCCCCAAAGCTACCCATGCTGCCTGCCAAACTGGGGCAGAAAACTGCCTCACCTGCTCCTGCCACTTCCTTAGTTTGAGGAGTTTGAGGCTGCAGTGAACTGTGCTGACACCACTGTACTCTACCCAAGGGAACAGAGTGAGACCCTGTCTCAAAAAAAAAAAACCCACGGGGAACCCATGCCCTTGCCAGCCCCTGCCCCTGCTCCCCCACACTGGGCCAATGCGACGTGTCAGCAGTGCTGCCCAGTGCCAGCGGGTTGGCAGGAAGGTTTTCAAAGTGTTGAGCCTGCTGTTGAGGGCCAGGGACAGAAGGCAGGGGACAAAGGCCAGCCCAGCAGAACTGAGGATACAGAGGGGGCAGGGAGGCCCTGCTCCCTGGGGAGGTGAGTCAGGGGTAACTCAGTCTGACCCCCACTCCCTGAGGAGGGGGTCAAGGGAGGTGACATGGCTCTGGGCTCCCGGCAGAGGCTGGAACCGCGTCATTGTGGAGAAGCCCTTCGGGAGGGACCTGCAGAGCTCTGACCAGCTGTCCAACCACATCTCCTCCCTATTCCGGGAGGACCAGATCTACCGCATCGACCACTACTTGGGCAAGGAGATGGTCCAGAACCTCATGGTGCTGAGGTGGGCGCTGCTTCTGGGGGACGGAGGAGAAGGGGACGGTGTCAGGAGTCGGTGCTTGTGGAGCCTCGACTGTCCTGCTGCCTCCCCGAGGACGAATTCCTCCAGAACGTGGGGCCCCTGCCCCTCTGCTGTGCCAGCCTGTGCCCTGCTCATCCCTACAGATTTGCCAACAGGATCTTCGGCCCCATCTGGAACCGCGACAACATCGCCTGCGTGATCCTCACCTTCAAGGAGCCCTTTGGCACTGAGGGTCGTGGGGGGTATTTCGATGAATTTGGGATCATCCGGTGAGAGCCTATTTCCCCTTTGTGGCAGGCAGCACAGGGCGTAGGGCACAGTCACCTGCAGGGCTGGCCCTCCCTGTTGTGGGAGGCTCCTCCTCGTACCCCAACAGTCAAAGTCTGAGCAGCTGAGCTGTCAAGGGTGGCCACACCCCTCGGGTTTCCTGGCTCAGTGGCTGGGTCACTGTCTACTTCTTTGCTTTAAGGGGACCTGGAAGACGGTGGGGATCTGGAAGCAAGTCTCACACCTGCCACTGGAAAGCCTTGTCTGGGAACCACAGGCCCCCTGGAACTTGGCTGACAGGGAGGGGGCTAAGAGGCCCATTCCTCATTGCTTCCCCCGAACCTGGAAGTGGCGCCTGACCAGAGCTTTGGCCTCTTCTGCCGCCAGGGACGTGATGCAGAACCACCTCCTGCAGATGCTGTGTCTGGTGGCCATGGAGAAGCCCGCCTCCACCAACTCGGACGACGTCCGTGATGAGAAGGTGGGTGGGGGTGTACCCTCCTGGTCCCCAGCAGCCACGCCCCCGAGCAGGCCCACCTCTAAGATGCTGAGCAAGATATGCAAATGGTAGGTGTCCTTGTCCGCTACAGAAGCTACCAGCTCTGAGGACAGCAGGTAGAAGCCCCCAGGGCTGGGAGTCATGAGCCCAGATTGTCATGTCCCAGGTGTGACAGTGAATGCGGTACAGCCAAGAGCAGGCCTCACCTTCCTCCTTAGAAAACACAAGAGTGGACCAAGGTGGTTCTGGAGGGCCCTCAGGGAAGGGACCCGTGGCCATGCCCTTGGCACAGTGAGCAAAGCCAAAGAGGTACTTACTCCCGTCCGTCATCAGGGCTGCTCGTGTGCAGGGCGCACACACCCTGCGGGGAAACTCACCGGCTGGGTCCACCTGGCTTCCTCACACCTGCCACCTGTGCCCCAGCTCATCACCCAGGGGCCCACTCTCTCCTGGCTTTCTCCCAGGTCAAAGTGTTGAAATGTATCTCAGAGGTGCGGGCCAATGATGTGGTCCTGGGCCAGTATGTGGGGAACCCCAGTGGAGAGGGCGAGGCCACCAAAGGGTACCTGGACGACCCCACGGTGCCCCATGGGTCCACCACTGCCACCTTCGCAGCTGTCGTCCTGTATGTGGAGAATGAGAGATGGGACGGTAGGTGGTGCCTCTGGGGCCGAGTAAGGCAGGGCGGGGCACGTACTTGGGAGACCCTTTCGCTGCTGGAGGGCGGAGGCTGGCAGGGGTGGGACACAGCACCCTACCACACTGCCACGCCATGCGTGCACATTCACACACCCTGCACTAGCTCACACACACACCCCCCAGCCCATGTCACCAAGAGAGCTGGTCCTGAGGCTGGCCTTGTCACTCATCCAGGGGTGCCTTTCATCCTGCGCTGCGGCAAAGCCCTGAATGAGCGCAAGGCCGAGGTGCGGCTGCAGTTCCGCGATGTGGCTGGTGACATCTTCCACCAGCAGTGCAAGCGCAATGAGCTGGTGATCCGCGTGCAGCCCAACGAGGCCGTGTACACCAAGATGATGACCAAGAAGCCCGGCATGTTCTTCAACCCTGAGGAGTCAGAGCTGGACCTGACCTATGGCAACAGATACAAGGTGCCCCTGGGGGAGGGGCCCGTGAAGGAGGCTTCCGGGCCTGGGGACGATGCACAGTGGTATCAGTGAGACCCTTTCCCTTGCAGAATGTGAAGCTCCCTGATGCGTATGAGCGCCTCATCCTGGACGTCTTCTGTGGGAGCCAGATGCACTTTGTGCGCAGGTGAGGGCTCCCTGTGGCCATGGGGGTGGCCTTTCCCCCCTCCCTCTGTGCCACCCCGCTCCCAAGCCACACTGTGTCCCTTCAGCGACGAGCTCCGGGAGGCCTGGCGGATCTTCACCCCGCTGCTGCACAAGATCGAGCTGGAGAAGCCCAAACCCATCCCCTACATTTATGGCAGGTGAGGGAAGGGCACTGAGCGCCGGCGGGCCTGTGCCCAGGGCAGGCTTCCCTCACCGCCCTGCCTGTCCCTTCTCCAGCCGCGGCCCCGCAGAGGCAGACGAGCTGATGAAGAGAGTGGGCTTCCAGTACGAGGGCACCTACAAGTGGGTGAACCCCCACAAGCTCTGAGCCTGGCGCCCACCCACACCCCACCCGCCTTGGCCACTCTGTCTCTCCTTCCCACTGCCCACCCCCGCGGGAGGGCTTCGGGACCACAGGCCTCAGCGTCACATTCCTGGCCCTGGGCTTGGGCCACCCTTTGCCCCTCGCCACTGCTGCTGCTGCCTGCAGCCAGCTACATTCCTCAGCCACCAAGCACTAGAGACTGACCATCCCAGGCCTCCTCAGGCCCTACCTGAGCCAGCCTCGTCCCTTCACTCCAGCCCCAACGGAAGGGAGGAGGAGGACGGTCTATTTGTCTGTCCTGGGGCTCCTCAGCCACTGGGACTGGGGATGGCCCAGGGCAGGAGTCAGGGCTGACGGGGAGGGGCCGTGGGCCTCAGTGGGGCAGCAGCCAAACCACATGCCCTGGTGGCTGTGGGCAGGCTCCTCAGAACTTGGGGTGTGAGAGAACCTGCCCGCAACCACGCCAGCCTCACTGCCACTCCACATTCCTCGTCACCAGCTGGAAGGGCCCTGGTGCTGCCCAGCAATGCCTTGGGTCCCCTAGGAGTCCCCCAGTCCCCCCAACTCTGCACTCCACAGCCCCCACCCTACCTGCAGGTAGCCTCCCCACCACAGGAAAAGCAGAAGCAGCAGCTGGGACCCCCCCCGACCTCGTCCCTCTCCATTAAATCTGCAAACAGCCCCTCCTGTCCCTTTGTCATTTGCTTCCCCCACTCCCCGTGCACCTGCGTGGTTCCCCTGCAGCCAGCCTCCCTCAGGCTCCTCGCCTCTGGGCCTGACCCCATGGCCAGTCGTGACCACTGTGTCACCTCTTCTTCCAAATACTACTTGCAGAGGTCCATTTCTGTTGTTGTCAGCCCCCGAGTTTGTGGTGCTTTGTGACAGCGGCCACAGGACACTCATACAAGCCCCAATCCAGAAATGGCTTCTCCCCACTTCTGGAGGCCAGAGTCCGAAATCCAGGTGTGGGCAGGGCCGCACTCCCTCCAGAGGCTCCTTCCTGCCTCTTCCAGCTTGTGGCAGCTGCTCCAGGCAGTCCTGCTGTGACCGCCTCACCCCGCTCTCTGTCTCCATCTCCACATGGCCACCGCCTCACCGTGTGTGGCTTCTTCTCTTCCATCTTGTAAAGACACCACTCACGCTGGATTAGGGCCCACCTGCTCCAGTATGACCTCGTCCTAACGCTGACTGCATCTGCAAACACCCTATTTCCGAATAAGGCCGCCTTCAGAGATTCCAGGTGGGAATGAGTGTTTGGGGCCACTTTTCAGCCCTGTACACTGGCCCAACAAGGGTAGCAGCCTGAGTGTCTCAGCACAGCATTTGTCCTGCCAACACCATGGTACCTGTGCTTGTGGCCTGGGTTCTAGGAGATGAGGCCAGCGGGACAAAATGACCAGGTGGTGCCGTGTTTTATGGAGGAAGCAAACACTCAAGGATGGGTTAGGGCAAAGGCGGCAGGCAGAGGCCTGGATCCAAAGGATGAGGTGAGGCTCCTGCCCAGGAGAAATCCACAGTGAAAGAGGAAACTCAAACGGTGGGCAGGACAGTTCCCGTCCCATAAGCCAGAATGGTGTCTTGCTCCCTGCCTACCATATGCAAGCTGTGCCCCTGTGTCTGATTCCGACTCTTCCCATTCCCCCTGGAAATGGGAAGTGGCACCTCCGGGTTGTGGGAGGAGGAAGGTCACCAAGTTCACCTGCACCCTGAATAGGGAAGGAAGGAGCTTGATGGGGGCCAGGAGCAGGTCACAGGATTGGAGGCTACACTTAGGCCAAAGGGTAGTGGCCTTTTGGCCTTGGTCCTGGTGCCCATGGTCTCCAGAAGGGGTCTTGGGAAAGGCTGAAACCTGGGAGCTGGGGGTCCCGCTGAGGTTGAGCCCCAGGGCTCTCAGGGTGCAAAGAAAGGCTTAGTAGGGGACATGTGTGTGCAAGCAACAAGACTGTCACCCCTTGTGTCCTGGGACTTGGGGCAGCCTCCTCTGTTACCTACCATGGGAGATCAGGCAGGGGTGGCCAGCAGGAAAACTGGGAACGGGGCACAAAACCCAAGTAAGTCCCAAGGTCTCAATACCACCTCCACAGTCACCTCTGGGTGTCATGAACGTCTCTGGGCTCACCATGCTGTATGTGACCCTGGCCGAGTGGTTAGAGAGGAGCTGTGTGGCTCTATTGCCCTTGACTCCCTGCAGTGCGGGTCTTGAAACTGCAGTTGGGCAGACTAAGCTCTGTGAGAGGGCCGGAACAAAGGCGGGGATGTGAAAGAGCGGGCCCCTGAAGTTGCATCTGCACCTCACCCACCGCTCGCCACCAGGGGGCGCCGTCCTTGCGTCTGCTCCCTGGAAACATCCGCGGCGGCCCACTGTCCTGCGTCCTCAAAGCCCGGAATAGGGACCTGGGGATGACATTGAGCCCTGAGGGGGGTGGGGACCCAAGCCCCAGGGAGCACCTCACTCTTCCTGTCCCTCACGTTTACGGGCTGCGGGGAATCTATAGGCATGGCATCACTGGGACGGACGCTCCCGTACAGGGGCAGCAGTGGGTACCTGAAGTGAAGAAGGGACCCAGCCACACACGTGACCCCCAACACATGAGTGCGTGTGAGTGGGAAGGGAGGAACGTGGGGACCTCTCCATCGGATACTGCTCTGAGTGCCCACACTGTGACAGAGACATGAAGACCCTGGTGAGGACAATGAACTGTCACCTGACCTCTGAGTGCCTATGAGGGACAAAGATATGAGGGCCCTGATGAGGACAGTCAGCTGTCAATTCAGCCCTGGGTGCCTACACTGAGGTACATACATGAGGGACCAGCTAAGAACAGACAATTGTCACCTCATTTCTAGGTGAATACATTGTAGCACAGGCCTTAGGGCCCACTGAATTGAGACAAGTGTCACCTCAGTTCTGGGGACCCACACTAGGGAACAAGGATGAAAGTCATCGCTCACCTCATATGTGTATGCTTATAATGGGGCAGATGCAACACACCTGTCACCTCAGCTCTGTGTGCCAACATAGGTGCTGAGGTATGAGGCCCGAGTCAGGGCTTTTAACACCAAATCTCTGTGTGCTTATACTGGGACAGAGGCAGGGGGGCCCAGGTGGGGACAGTCAACTGTCCCTTCAGTTCTGAATGCCTACTCTGTGGTAGAGGCATTTGGGCCCAGGTAAAGGCACTCAACTGTCACCTCAGCTCTGGATGCCTGCACTATGGGTTTAGGCATTTGCATCCAGGTGTGGTCACTCAACCATCACCTGAGCTCTAATACAGCTATGCTAGGATAGAGGCAAGAGGTCCCAGATGAGGACAGTCAACTGTTGACACCTGAGCACTGCTGCCTGCACTGAGACTGCTGCAAGAGGTCCAGGTGTGGGCAGTCAACTATCACCTCAGCTCTGGGTGCCTGCGCTGGGGCAGGAACATGAGGGCCCAGGTGAGGGCAGTCAACTGAAAGCACAAATCTTGGTGCCTATGTTGGAAAAGAGAACGAGGGACCATTGAGGTCATTCAACTGTCACTTCTTCTGTGGGTCATCAAACAGGCAGAGGCATGAAGGTGAGGGTCTCAATTGACACCTGAGCTCTGGTTGCCTAATCTAGGGTAGAGTCAAGAAGTCTCAGGTGAGGACAGTCAACAGGCACATGAGCTCTGCTGCCAGCTCTGGGGCACAGGCAGGCAGGCTGATGTGATTACTGTCACCTGACAACTCAGTGCTCGGGTCCTCACCGTGAGAGGGGAATAAGGGAGCAGGTGAGGGCATTCAACTGTCACTCACCTCAGTTCTGGGGCCCTACACTGAGGCAGGGATGTAAGGGCCCAAGAAAACACTCAACATGGGCTCTCCACTGGGGCACAGACAAGAGAAGCAGTCTCATGCTGGGTGCCTACACTGGGACAGATACACAAGGGCCCAAGTGACATATATCAACTGATAGCCCAGATCGTGGTGCCCATACTGCAAAAAGGCATAAAAAGCCCAGGTTAAAGCAATCAATGTCACCTCAAGCTGGGTTTCTGAACTTGGGCAGAGGCATGACAGCATGTACGAGGACAGTCAACTGGCACCTTAGCTCTGTGTGTGTCTACATTTTGACAGAGGTGTGAGGGCCAGGTGAGAGAAGTCTCACCTCAGATCTGAGTGCCAAAATATAGCCAAGACATGAAACCCAGGTAGAAGTACCCAACTGTCACCTCAGGTCTGGGTGACTACACTGAGCTAGAGGGATGAGGGCCCAAGTGATGACATTCACTTGTCACGTCAGCACTGTGTGCCTACACTCATGCAGACATGAAGATGCAGGTGAAGGGAGAAAACTTCCACCTCAGCTCTAGGTGTCTACACGGGCACAAAAGTATGAGGACCCAGGTAGGGACAGTCAAGTTCAGTTCTGGGTCCTTAAGCTTCCACAGAGACATTAAGGCCCATGTGAATATAATGAACTGCCACCTCTGCTATAGGTGCCCACACTGTGGCAGAGACAGGCAAGCCAAAGTCACAGCCATTCCACTTGCAGGTATATACCACCTCGGAGAGGTCAAAATATATCTTCACATGAAAACTTGTACACATACGTTCACAGCAACACTATAACAGCCAAAAGGTGGAAGCAACGCAAACTTTCATCAAACATGAGTGAATGGATAAACTAATCAGCAATAAGAAACAACAAACTACTGGTCCACGCTACAACACGGGCGATCCACATAAACATCTTTTTTTTTTAATTTTTTTAATTTTTAAATTTTCACATTTTATTTCTTTTTTTCTACCACCAGTTCAGGTAGCACCTCATAAGCATCTTGTTCAGTGAGAGAAGCCAGACACAAAAGGCCACATAGGCCAGAGCAATCAGGCATCCAAATTGGAAAAGATGTCAAATTAGCCTTGTTCACAGGTGACATGACCTTATACTTAGAAAAACCTAAAGACTCCACCAAAAACCTGATAGAATTAATAAACTAATTCAGTAAAGTTGCAGGATACAAAATCAACACACAAAAATCAGTAGCATTTATATGCACCAATAGCAAACAATCTGAAAAAGAAATCAAGAAAATGATCCTGTTTATGATGGCTACAAAAAATATAAAATACCCAGGAATCAACCAAAGAAGTAAAAGATCTACACAAAGAAAACTATAAAACACTGATGAAAGAAATTGAAGAGGACACACACAAAAAAATGGAAGTATTCCATGTTCATGGACTGGTAGAATTAATATTGTTTAAATGACAACACTACCCAAAGCAATGTACGGATTCAATGCAATCCTTATCAAAATACCAATGATATCCTCAGAGAAATAGAAAAAACAATCCTAAAATTTATGTGGAATTACAAAAGACCCCCAATAGCAAAGTAACAGTGTTCTTGTTACTTACGGTATTTATTTTATTTTATACCTATTTAAAGAGCTATCTTAAACTCCATTTGGACATAAACTTTTCATATATCACTCGTGTACATACATAAAAAGGACGAGGCCAAGCCTAGTGGCTCATACCTGTAATCCTAGCACTTTGAGAGGCCAAGGCAGGAGGATTGCTTGAGCCCAGGAGTTCAAAACAAGCCTGGGCTACATAGTGAGACCCCAGCCTCTATAAAAAATTTTAAAATAGCCAGGTGTGGTGGTGTGTGCCTATAGTCCCAGCTACTCAGGAGGCTGAGGCAGGAGGATCACTTGAATTCAGGAGTTTGAGGTTGCAGTGAACTGTGACGACACCACTGCACTCTAGCCTGGGCAACAGAGCAAGACCCTGTCTCCGGGAAAAAAAAAAAAAAAACAGTCCTAGAGAAAATAAAGGGTTTACACAGGGCTGCCCCTGGACAGACAACCTGGAACTGAATCCCAGGTTTCTGCTCTGTCACTTGTGTGGTGCCCCTGGGGAAGGGGGAGTTGCCTCTGGACCCTCAGAGGGACTCATTAAACCAACCTTTCCTAAATCCCTGTTTGGAGCAAAATGTAAACACAGTCCTCTAAGAACTACCAGTATGGCAGAAGCCCTGTGTCCCCTGGCAAGCCACGGGTGTGAGTAGCTGGGAGCTTCTTCTACTGGGCCCCACTAAGGAGGGCATGGAGCCCAAGGTTCAGTACCACAAATACCTAAGAGGCCATCAAATTCCGTGACAAAACCCAAATACAAATCCCTGACTACAGCAGCAGGCTGCTGAAACAGATTATCTTGATCGTGTTAGGAGGAAGTGTGTATGAGTGTTGTGTATGCCAACAGAGAAACTACTAGATTCTAACCAGAGCTCTGTCATGCCTGGCTCTATGAGCTTTCTCTGTATTTTGGATTATTTCCCTGGTGGCGGGGTGGTTTCTGGGAAACAGGATCATTGGGTACAAGGGCAGGAAAGTTTCCGTGGTTCTCATACCACCCAGCTGCTGCCCTCCAGACAGCTGGGCCAGCTGACAGGACAGCGGTGGCCCCAGCCATCCCAGCACGGTATGTGGTCAGGGTGCGCTTGGGGCAGTCGTCAGGGAGCCTTCCTGTAAAAGGGAGGAGAGCTTGGCTTGGGCTTTGATGGGCAGAGAGGGCTGGGGCAGTGTGCATGAAGGCATGGAAGGGAGAGAGCCAGCCAACCAGGCAGAGTTGGGGTGACTGGTGAAGGGCCGACTGGAGGCCACCCCAGGTCCATGCTGTAAGGACGGCTTTGCTGAAATAATAGGAAAATATCTAATCCCCTAATTTTGTAATAACAGCTAAAGATCAATCCTATGCAGTCTCTGCTCTTCCCACTGGCAGGCAACCTGCTGGGACTCTGTTTTCACAAACACCTGAAAAGAGCTGTAAGGAAATGTAAATCTTTCTCTTTACATTCCCCAGCTCACAGCTTTTAGAATCTGTTTTATAGCCTAAAGGAGTTCCTGAGAAGCTCACAGACAGACAATAGGCGGGTAAACTCCAGGTCTTACCGAAAACCATATCTCAGGGGCAAAGTGGTAAGTGTGACTACATTTCAGAGATAACCAAGTCCGCAGGAACAGAGAGAAAACGAGAAAGACTGACAACCTGATGTCTCCCAACTACCTGGTAATTACTCCACAACAATCACTATTTTTCTCTTTGTCCCCATAAAAGCAGCAAGCCACTTGGCCTCGCTGCTGGCATCTCCATTCTCTTTCTTTGGGATGGCACGCCGTCTCCTTGCTCTCTTCCCCCCCGCTTCTCTCCCTCTCTCTCTCTCTTATTCTCTCTGGCCTTCTAAAGGGTAAAATAAACTTTTTACTTTTGTATCTTAATCTCTGTGTGAGAAATCTTTCTCCACCCGCGCCATGAGCGCCTACTGGGCTTTCCACCCTAACACACGCTGCGGGCTGGGTGTCCAGCAGTGCCCGGAGCCGCGGGGGAAGCCTGGCACAGCTGTTTCTACAGCCTCCGTTTTTCTTGTTAAGGAACTCGGGATGTCAGTTTGTTTTCAAGTGAAAACAGAGTTGTGTAGAACGCAAAAGTCACGTTACTTGTAGGGCTGAAGCCAAGAGGTCTGAAAATCAATTGTTTGTTGTGAAAGCCTCCTCCACTCCTCCAGAAAGTGTTTATTTTCCTTTGCCCTTAGGGTGGAATGCGGACAAAGAAAACTGCAGGAGCATCTCTGTGGAGGGAGGGGGCTTGAACGATGAGGCGGGAGAAGCAGGCAAAATCTTTCAAGTGTGTCCAAGTAGCGTTTCCCACGCCCCTCCTGTTATAAGAGTGAGCCTTGAGGCAGCAGGCACGCGCTTCTACACAGACTACAAGGCGCTTCTGTACCTCCCTGGTTTTTAAAAAGCATATATATCAACTTTGGAACAATTTCTCATCGTGCCTCCACATCCGTCTGCCTCGTCCCACGCCTCAGAAATCTGACCTTAGGACCTCAGTAGAAACCCGCCCAAACAAGCCTATGTAGGCGGAGATCTCCCACCCAAGAGACGTTCGAGGGGGACCTCAGGGGCGGGGCATAAGCAGGACAAGGGGCGGAGCCAACCCTCCCACTCTACGACCTGGAGGCTCAGTCAGGGCGCACTACAGACGCGGAGCCGGCGCCGGGGCCCGCTCAGGCCCCTCCCACTCGGCTGCTGGAGCGAATGCTAGAGGCGGGCCTAGAGGTGGGGCCTGCGCAGAGCCAGGCGACTGGGCTGCCGCGGCCCCTGCAGATAGCAGGGGTGGTGTCGGCCGGCTGTGGCCCCGCCCCGGGCCGCCATTCCCGGACCTTCCCGACCCCTCTGCGCAGCTCCCTTTCCTCCTCTCGCCGAGTGGAGCGGGGCCACCGGCCCGACAGGGCACCTCCCTGACCGAACCCACGTCTCCCCACGGCCAGGCAAGTCCCCGGCAGGCCCTGCCTGCGTCGCCGGCCCCCAGGACCGGAGAAACCGTCCGAGTCCCGGGCCTCCCACGAGAGTGGCCCGAGTCCGGGAGAACCACTTCCACGTCCCAGCCCTGGAGGCTCCTGTGGGCACGATTATGAGCCGATAGGTTCCTTGGGCCCCTCCAGGGCAGGCAGGGTTTCTCTCGCGTTCCCGAGGAGCCTAGACTGGCCAGGTGGTTGAACGAACAAATGGTAGTACCGATCGCGCCCCACCCCCAAGCAGGGGCCCAGCACAGGCTTCCGCCTGACTCCCACCCAAACCTCTTCCGCTTTGTTCCCGCAGAGCGCAAGGTCCCAAACAGTACACCTGCCGGCGGTCCCAGCCCAACCCAGCGGGAGGAGTGGACATGAGGTTGGCAGGTGGGTGGCTTCCACAACGAGCAGAAAAGACTTGAAAAGGGAACCTGCCTGGAGGCTCAGGTGTCCCGACATCTGTGTCTGGAGGGTCCCGGGTGGACCACTGGGTTTGATTTTGGACATGGAGGACTCTGCACAAACATTCATTCTGTGACCTTGAGCAAATCCTTTCACCTCTGAGGACTTTAGCTCCCCGAGCTATGACATGAGGATTAGTATAATCAGTATCTCCGAACCCAGATAGCAGGCTGGCTGCTTTCTGGAAAATGAGTAGTGAGAGAGAGGGGACAGGGAGTCAGTCGAGGTGGGGAGGTGTGGTCTTAGAGGGGAACTGATAGAAGTGGCTGTGGGGTTGGATATGAACCGGATGCCAGACCTGGTAAGAGCTGGACAACTAAGATGAAGATCCTTGGGGAGGGATAAGCTGGGTGGGGTGGAGAGTAGAACTCAAGAATTGGAGTTCAGACCTGCTAAGGTAGCAGCTTTATGGAGCTGGCTGGCATGAGTTCAAGAGAAGTCAAAGCTGGAACTAGAAAATAGGTGGTTAATTCAAGATTTGGGAGTAGATGAGATCATCTAAAAAGAGTATGGGTAGAGTATGGTAGACAGCCTGGGACAGAAGCCTGGAAGGGTCCAGCTTTTAAGGGTAGGTAGAGGAAGGCGCTCTAACCAAGGAGAATGAGTATGCAGAGAGGTCAGGTCAGGAGAGTGTGGTATCAGTGGAGAAGTGTGTCTGTCAAGACATGGGCAGCGCACTGAGAGGTCAAGGAAGATGAGGGCTGACAGGTGACCAGGGGCAATAACACCATGAAGATCATCGGTGGCCTTGGCAACATGCTGTTTTCTTGGGGCGGTGGAGGCAAGGCCACATTGGAGCAGGTTGGGGAAAGAATGGGAGGTGAGATGTTGGAAACAGCGAGCATAGATGACTTTGGACGGGTTCAACAGGGAAGAGGAAGGTTAGAGGAGTGAGGATGGGGATGTGGTTTTGAAGGAGAACTTTTTCTTTGATTTCTTAAGATGGGAGGTGTTGAATATATAGGAGAAAGAGCAAGATAGAGAGGGACCCAGCTCACTGCAGGTGAAGGGACTGGTCTTAACAAGGAGTAGGGACCCTTTCAGAACAGGAGGAAAGGAGAGGCAGATGGGGGGGCACAAATATATTAGTAGTCTCAGAGGCGGGAAGTTGAAGGGGTTTCTGGGGAAGGCCTGGAGCCCCTCTCGAGCAGGGAGTTCTGGACGTCCCCTCTAAACCTGCCAGGGAGAGCCAAACCAGGCCGGCTTTGCCTTTGAACTCGGTTTCCTCCTTCCACTTGCCCAGGAGCTTGAGTCTCCCTCTCAGGCCTGGTGGATGGCTACAGGTCCCCACCTTCCTGTACTCCAGTCACTTCTTCCCAAGTGGAAGGGGAGACCTGGTCATCACAGGCTATGGGTTCATTTCGAAGTTACCTGGTGTCTGAGGTGGGCTTGCCCCGTGTCTGTCCTGCCTCTAGGCCCCCTCCGCATTGTGGCCCTAGTCATCACTGTGGGTCTCACCTGGATCATAGTCAGCATCCTCCTGGGTGGGCCTGGCAGTGGCTTTCCTCGCATCCAGCAACTCTTCACCAGTGAGTGTGGGACCCTTCCTTGCCCTACTTATGGAGGTCACCACCAGGGTGGCCGCCTGGGCCTGTGGCTGAGGCTTGAGGGTTGGGGGGTGGCTTGGGTTTTCTCTCGTCTCCCTGACAGGCTACCTCTGGCTGTCCCCAGTCTGTCTCCTGGCATCAAGTGCAGCCTTCCCCCACCACCCAGTTTCTCCAGCAGGGAAAGCCAATGCTCGATAATTAGAATTCTGTGCCCCATTGAAGTCAGCAGGGTCAGAGTGAGGGGCAGGGAGGCTTCCACTGAATGTTGGGAATGATGCCCTGGTTGCTCCCACAGGCTTTCTGCTAAGCTCTGAGCTGGGGGGGGACTCTACGCTTTGTCAACTGGTAATAGGTCACCTATGTACTTTACAATTCCAATTCACCCTTTTCCTGGAGTAGGGAGTTTTCCATCTGAACATCATTTAGACTTGAGCAGATAGTATGCCAAGGTCAGCCTGTCTTCGCTCCTGGCTGCTGAGCCTGACAGCTCCTCCACCTTGAGTTTGTGGTGTAGGGCCAGGCTGCCCTGCTTTGCAGGCTCCAGGAGGCCTCCACACTAACAGAAATAACTCTTTGTATCCACAGGCCCAGAGAGCTCAGTGACTGCAGGTAAGGCTCCTGTCACCTCCCTGCTCCTCCCTTTTGCCCATCCCTCATACTGTCTTTGTGACAGCCCTACCTTCCCCCTAGTCCTCCAAGGTTTCTATTCTCCATTAATTCCTCCCTAAACTAGCTATCACAGCCCACCAGGGCTGCCTGCATGCTTTGAACCTAGAAAACAAGTTACCTGCTGCCAGAATGCAATGCGGGGACAGGAGTAGGATAGAAATTGGAAGGAAGAAAACAGGTCACCAGTCCCAAGCAAGTCCAAAACCCAGCAGGGAAAATCATATTAGGTTCAAGGCCTGAGAAGACTCCCCTGTGGCCTGATGCTCTGTCCTCTGGGCCTGCTGGGGTGACGACATATTCTGAAATGGGAAACAGTCCCACTCTCTGGGCCTGTGCCCTCTCTGGCCTCTGCATCCACGGCTCTGCCTTTGGAGTCACCCTTCCTTTCTTTCATCCTGTCTCTGTTCCTTTCAGTCCAGGTTGGCAGTGTTTCTGCTGGTGTAAAATTCTCTCAAACTTTATTGGTCTCTTGTGCAGTGCATGGGGGGTCCATGCTATAAATAAGAGACCTTCCATGGATCCCTCTTGGATAGCCTGGTCTCTATTCCAAACTTCTGCCAAGAGGGTTGAGTGGATCCACAAGTCACAGGCTTCATCTCTTTAGCAAATACCTGGCCAGCCACAGCCCTGGTGTTCCCTCCAGAGGCTGCCTTCTCATCTTTTGCAATATGAGATTAGGCTGAGGATTTTCTAAATCTTCACATTCCGGTTCCTTCATGCTTAATAGTTCCTCAATTCCTTGTTCTCTCTTCTATCACATTCTACTGTAAACAGCGGGGAGAAATCAGGCCATGCCTTCAAAACTTTGCTTGGAAATGTCCTCAGCTAAATATCCAAGGTCAGTTCTTACAAGTCCTGCTTTCTACAAAACACTAGAACACAGGTTGGCCGGGTTCTTTGCCATTTTATGACAAGGATCACCTTTCCTCCAGTGTCTAGTAGCACATTCCCCATTTCCCTCTGAGACCTAACCAAAGGCACCTTTAACATGCATATTTCTAGCAGCATTCTATTCATGATAATATATGTATTCTCTAAGATGATAGAAGCTTTCTCTATTGTTCTCCTTTCTGCTTTCTGAGCCCTTACCAGAATTGCCTTTAAATGTTCCTATTTCTACCAACACTCTCTTAAAGGCAATCTAGATTTTTCTAACATGCACCTCAAAAGTCTACAGCCTTGCTGTGGTTTGAATGTGCCCTCCAAAACTCATGTTGAAATTTAATTATCAATGTAACGGTTTTAGGGGGTGGGGCCTTTACGGGGTGATTAGGTCATGAGGGGTAGGCGTCATGAGTGCCTTAATGCCTATGCCGTGGGAGTGGGTTAATTATCACAGAAGTTCAACCTTCTTCTCTGTCTTGTGTGCTTACTTCTGCCTTCTGCGCTTCCGCCATGGGGTGACCCTCACCAGATGCCAGCACCATGCATTTGGACTTCCCAGCCTACAGAACCACAAGCCAAACAAGTCTCTTTTCCTTATAAATGACCCCATTAGTGGCCTTCTATTATAGAAGCAGAAAATGTACTGAGACAAGCCTTGCCTCATTACCCAGTTCCAAAGTCATTTCCACATATTTTAGGTATTTGTTACATAAGGACCCTACTTCCTGGTACTAAAATCTATATCAATTTTCTGGGGCTGCTGTAAAGAAGTACCACAAAGCTGGGTGGCTTAAACAACAGAAATTTATTCTCTCACAACTCTGGAAGCTGAAGTCTGAAATCAAGGTGCCAGTAGGGCTACACTCTCTCTAAAGGCTCTAGAGGAGGTTCCTTCCTTACCTCTCCCAGCTTCCGGTAGCCCCAGGCATACCTTGGCCTGTGGCTGCATCATTGTAGTCTCTGCCTTCATTGTCACACAGCTGTCTTCCCTCTGCATGTCTGTCTCTTCTCTTCTCATAAGGACATCAGTCATTTTGTATTAAGGGCCCAACCTACTCCAGTATGACCTCATCTTAATTTATCTGAAAAGGCCCTATTTCCAAACAAGGTCATATTTTCAGGTACTGGGGTTAGGACTTCAATGTATCTTTGGTGGGGAAACAGTTCAACCTGTAACAGAGGCTACCCCCCTCCCCGGCCCCCGTGGAAATCAGGAGACTGGCAGCACCCCACGCTCTCCTTGCCAGGCCCGCCTCCCTCACTGCAGTTTGGCTGCGCGCCTTGCCTGTGCAGTCCAGCTGGCCTGACTTTCTCCACCCCTTTGTTCCCTCATCCTCCTTTCTTTTTTCCCACCAGTAGCAGAAAAGCCTTCTCCCTGAGGTTCCCGTCACCTCACCAGCAGGATATAGTGTCTATGGAAGTGTCCCTAGCCTTGGCCTGAGCTGTGTTCCCCATACATGCTAGCTCCCTGCTCTGTGGTCACTTGTTCAACCTTGTGGGCTGGTCCTGACCTTCCCCTGTCAGACCTCAGGTGACCCCAGGGCCAGGTCCATGGGTCACACCTGCTGTCCCTGCCCAGAACCACGGGCCAGGAAGTACAAGTGTGGTCTACCCCAGCCGTGTCCTGAGGAGCACCTGGCCTTCCGCATGGTCAGCGGGGCTGCCAACGTCATTGGGCCTAAGATCTGCCTCGAGGACAAGATGTGAGCTCCCTGGGATGACTGGGGTTGGGGAGGGGCATGGGGGATTCCAGGCCAGGTCTGTGAGGGAGAGTGGAGAAGACATGCCCACACGAGATCTCATTCCCCTGCCAGGCTCATGAGCAGTGTCAAGGACAATGTGGGTCGTGGGCTGAACATCGCCCTGGTGAATGGTGAGTCCTCCGTGCTGAGGGGTCAGAGAGGCAGGAGCTGTGCCATGACCTGCCACCCTCCCTCCCACCCCCACCCCCACCCCCACCCCAGGAGGCTTCTGGGTATATGCCCTCCCCTTCCCTTAAGGAACTCCCAAGGAGGCCTGGGAAAGAGTCTGCAAGCTGAAGGCTCCACAGAGGAAGTGACTCAGTAAACAAAAGCATGATATCAGTAAAGAATTAGAAGGTTCTAGGAGGTTGGAGGGTGGTTCATGGGGAGTCCCTGGAAGGTCTCAAATGCCAGACAGAGGCTCTGTGGCTTTGGGTGGGATGTAGCTGTCTGAACAAGAAAAATATGGGGGGATGTCTGAAAAGCTTCCAGAAGGGCTGTACCAAATTGCCACCCACCTGCTGTGTCCTGAGCCTGGTTTGGGGTGCTGAGGTGGTAGGGTACAGTTGCCCTGGCAGCTCACCCAGCAAGGTCCCTCCCTCCCTTCCTCTTGATTCAGGGGTCAGCGGTGAGCTCATTGAGGCCCGGGCCTTTGACATGTGGGCCGGAGGTGAGTGGCAGCCACGATCTCTTGCTTTGTGACTGAGTGTCATTCCCCTGAAATGCTGCTCTGCATCCATGCACTCGTCCACGCGCTCTGGGCTTCTCAAGTGCATCCTTGGGTTCAAAGAAGCCTGGGGGAGGGGCAAGATCACCATCTTTGTCTAGAGGCTGTGTATGGTCACAGGGACAGCCCTAGCTTCTCATACCAGTTTACCCCTGCACTTACGGTGACCCTTGGTGGGGCACATCCCAGGCCTCATTCCTACATTAGTTTCCTCATTTGGAGAACAGAGATTGGCGGGAGAGGGGTGCTCAGTGGCGCCTGATACTCCATGTTCCATGGGACCTGCCCCCACCCCCGCCAGATGTCAACGATCTGTTGAAGTTTATTCGGCCGCTGCATGAAGGCACTCTGGTGTTTGTGGCATCCTACGACGACCCAGCCACCAAGTAAGTGCTTGCCAAGGCCGGCCTCAGCCTTGCCCTTCTACAGTGACAGCTCACTTTTTTTCCTTCTGTGCTGCAGGATGAATGAAGAGACCAGAAAGCTTTTCAGCGAGCTGGGCAGCAGAAATGCCAAGGAGCTGGCCTTCCGGGACAGCTGGGTGTTTGTGGGGGCCAAGGGCGTGCAGAACAAGAGCCCCTTTGAGCAGGTATGGTGGAGAGCCTGGCACATCTGCCTGCCAGCCTGGGCAGCCTGTCTGCCCCTTCTCCTCGCATCCCACCAGATCCCTTTCTGTTCACACCACAGCCTTCCCGAATTCTGCCCCACCTGTGTCCCATCATCCCCATCCAGTGTGGCCCTGGCCCCCTTGCCATCTATGCAGGGAGGGGCAGTAACTTTGACCTTCCCTGTCCAGTATGTATTTCACCCTCAAGACTCTTTAAACAGCGATGTTTTCACGTTGGCAAGACTCATAACCGAACACCTTCCTCCCAAACATCTTCAGGGTGCTCAGTCCTGGCCTGATCCTCCAGAAACCCTGTATCCCTGATTTGCACTGCATGTCCTTCTGCCAGCCCTGGCCATCCTCTGGGGCCATCAGGCCCTGTGCTAGGAGGGCTCCATCCTCACCTTTAGAAGGCTCCCAGCCTGGCGAAAGCCACGGTACTCCCAAGCCCTGATCTCCACCACATGCAAACAGGCTGCTCCAGTGATTTCTGGAAGGCTCTGGCTACCAAAAGAGCAGCTCAAATCCCACCCCCTCAAAAAATGCCCCCTCTGGCCTTGTTCTTGCTGTAGCTTCCAGCAGCTCCCCATGGGTCAAGTGAGGGTTGCAGACACACCTCCACACACACATACACCTTCTCGGTGCGTGCCAGGCCCACATAAGTGCAAAGTAGTTGATCTGCCACTCCACCTGCAAGGGGACGGGCCAGTGCAGTTGTTGCCATTTTTCCCTGGGACAGGCAAGGGGGCGAGTGCCCCAAGAGCACACAGTTGGTCGACATGGCATAAGGGGACTGAAAGCCTGGGCCCCGGCCTGCTTCTGTCCGCTGTCTCAGAGGACTGAGGCCATGACTTCCTGCTCCCCTGGCCCGCAGCATGTGAAGAACAGTAAACACACCAACAAGTACGAAGGCTGGCCCGAGGCACTGGAGATGGAAGGCTGCATCCCACGGAGGAGCACAGCCAGCTAGCACAGCTGGGTGCCAGGACCAGGCCAAGGGAGGCCCAGGCCGAGGGAGGCGCATGCACTGCCCATCAGGCCGCAGGTGACAGCACCAGCGCAGGGCTGAGGCTCACACCCCATGCCCAGGCAGGAGCGCTCCCTTGCACCAACATATAAGGGCTCCGAGGTGGTGACCAGAATGTGGCCTCAAGGTGGTGGGGGCTGTAGGGGCCGGCCCTGTCAGACTTTGTCACATGACCCCAGGTGCCCATCTCTTTCTTTTTCTAAAGCTGCTTCCCCTGGTCAGTCCCCACCCAGCCCTTTCCTCCTCTTGTCCCTCATGTCATCTTCCCAATTCCCAAGTGCCCTAGCTGGAAGGGGCTTGGGTGCTCACCCTCTCTCTGTACAAGTTGGGTAGCAGCCACCTGGCAGGTTGGGCCATCTTCCAGAACCTCTCCCAGAGCCACTCACTGCACTGCAGGCTAAACCTATTTCCGGTGTGATTCCTTCTGGTAAGCCAAACCTGCTGGCCACTCCGTGAACCTGCCTGCCCTCTGCCTGGCACTCAGCAGGAAGGGGCCCCTTTGGAGCAGGCTAGCCTGGGGTGGTGGAGTAGCCGGAGCCTCATCACAGTCCCTAACGCAGCATGTGGCAGCTCCTGCAGTTTGTCAGAGGGCCCACCTTCTAGATGACCTCTTAATAAATTGATGGCCCCCAATGGAATAAAGTGCATTCAGATGTTGTCATCAGTGGACAGTCAGGGGTGGTGATGTCCAGGGGGTTGGGTGGGGACAAGCCCCATAGGTTCAGCCAACCTGCCCCCACGGCCTTAGCAGACAGCCTTTGTCTCCAGGGCTCCTGCCCCAACAGGCTGTAGCTGAGATGTGAGTCAAGTGGTGAGTAGGGCAGCTCCCCAGCTGGAACCACCCTAGCTTTGCCTGGGAGAGATGGTTCTGCAGTCTGGGGCCACAGGAAACTCGCCGACTCCAGACCCAGCACAGGTGCCTCGCCCTCACCCGCTGCCTCCTTCGAGAGCTAGTGTGTCTGCCACAGACTGGCTGCCTTTGAAGTCAGGGCTGTGAAGTGTCAAGTCATGTGGGCTATTTGGCATCTCAAAGATGGGAGGAATCGGGCATAATGGTAATTTGAGGTGCCAGTCAGGCATCCTCTAGGTGGCTGTGTCAGGGGGAACAGACTTAAGAATCCTGCCCTGGCAATGGCTTCCCGAGCCTTCAACTCCCAGGAGTTAAGTGCTGCCTATGCCTGGGAGAGTTCAGAGGGTAGACAAAACATCAAGAAATGAAAGGTGTGTTTTTGTTGTTTTTTTTTTTTTGGTGGAGGGGGGACAAAGTCTTATTTTGTCACTCAGGCTGGAGTGCAGTGGTAAAATCATAGCTCACTGCAGCCTTGAATTCCTGGGCTCAAGTGATCCTTTTTCCTTGGCCTCCCAAAGTGCTGGGACTACAGGCCTGAGCCACTGCAGCCAGCCAAGAAACAAATGTATTTAAAGAGCCAGCAGGGTTGACTTAGGTGCCTAGGAGGAGAGGCTCACCAGGGAGGAAGTGACCACGAGGCCTGGACTGCAAAGGCTGAGCAAGAGGAGTGAGGAGGGCCCATTTCGCTTGTTCTGGAGATGGTGATCATAGCAGCCAACACCCAGCCCAGACTCTGAGCCAACCACGTTATACATGTGTTCCTTATTTAAGCAGACTTTCTTTTTTTGAGCCATTTTCAGTTCACAGCAAAACTGAGAAAAGGTACAGAGAGTTCCCCTGTACCCCAGCAACCCCCAGCGCCCAATTTGTCCACACTGATGAGCTTGCACTGGTGCACATTCACAACCAAAACCCATACTTGACATCAGGGTCTGCTCTGGGTGTTGTACATCCTATGGATTTTGGCAAAAATGTGTAATGCCATGTACCATTATAGTATCACACGTATATTCATTTTTTAAAAAACTTCTTATGGGCTGGGCTTGGTGGCTCACGCCTGTAATCCTAGCACTCTGGGAGGCCGAGGTGGGCTGATCGTTTGAGACCAGCCTGAGCAACAGCAAGACTCTATCTCTACCAGAAATAGAAAAATTAGCCAGGCGTGGCATGTACCTGTCCTCCCAGCTACTCAGGAGGCTGAGGCAGGAGGATCGCTTGAGCCCGTTGAGGTTGCAGTGAGCTATGATGACACCACTGGACTCTAGCAGGGGCGACAGAGCGAGACTCTGTCTCCAAAACAAACAAAAACATACTATGGAAAATAACAAACATCTTCAGAAGTAGAGAGAGTAGCATACAATCAGCCCCCTGTATTTGCAGATTCCACTTCCAGGGATTCAACCAGTCACAGACTGAAAATATTAAAAGAAAAAAAAAACTATAAAAAACAATACAATGTATCAGCTATCTGCATAGCATTTACATTATTAGCTATGATAAGTAACCTAGAGATGATTTAAACTATATAGGAAGATGAGAAGATGTGTTAGGTTATATGCAAATATTATGCCATTTTATATCAAGGACTGGGACATCCATGGATTTTGGTATCCCCAGAGGGTCTGAGAACCAATCTTCCTCAGATACTGAGGGACGACTGTAATCAACTCCAACGTACCCATCAACCATCTTCTGCAGTGATCAACACATGGGCAATGTTGTCTCATCTGCATGCCCCACAGTCCTGATATGTTAAATCAAATCTCAGCTTAGTTCTTCCATTGATGCTTTGGTTACACTGAAGTTACCTACACAGTCCTCACAACAACCGTAGCAAGGAAGTACTGCCATTGGCCCCACTGTACAAAAAAGGTAAAGGTCCCTGGTGAGCACAGGGGAGTTTCCATGGAGTGGGAGATTAGGAGCCAGATAAGTACAATTCCACAAGTTTATCGATTGCCGCCAAGTCAAACAGAACCTCACTGAAGGTCCACATTGCAAGACTGGGAGGGGCACGGACCCTACTGTACCTCTCAAACAACTACTGTGATTGTCCCATCTTCCTCCATTTGTTCACTCAGTTCATTTGTTCACCAAACATTCACAAAGTGCTTGCATTGGCCCAGGTACTGTGCTGCAAACCAGGAACACAGGAGTAAGCCACAGTGACAACCCCTACCTCCTCACTGGGCTGCACCCTCACTGGGGGTCACCAGCATCACAGAGATGGAAACAGTAGGCCAGTTTTATCCCCCACTTGGCCCAACACAGGCTGGAAAGCTGTTGGGGTGCAGTGCAGCCTGCCTGACTTACCACGTGGAGGTGAAGCCCTCTATCTCCTGCGCGCCTGCTTTGCCAGGGTGCTGCCCTCAGGCCTACCCTTAGGAGTTAGGACATCCTCGGTTATAAGTGCCAGAATTCAAACTCAAACTGGCATAAGCAAAAAAAAGGGGGGTGGAATGCATTGTTCCTGTAATAGACCCTAAAGCTCATGGGTGAGTCTAGCTCCAATAATGTCACCAGGACATGGGCTATCTCCATCTCTTGGCTTTGCTTTTTTCTGCATTTGCTTCATTTTCTAACATACCATCTTCCCGGGCAGGGGGGCAATAATAGAAGTCCCAGTTTAGCAACTCCGGCAGAAAAGGGAGGGCTCTCACCTTCCTGTGAAAGTTGTCAGAATCAAAATGGAGTGACTTGTTTAAAAAAAAGAAAAGCAAAACAGAGCTGAGGAAATCCATGAAGGGAGGGTTCTCTTGCACAGATGCGTGATACTAAAAACTGCAAAAAACACAACCTTGCACAAAGGCTATCACAACCTTACACACACAAAAAAATACTTCTGTGAGGACATCTGCCCAGCAACTGTCTGTCCAAACTTGGACTGATGCCATTCTTGTTATTAATCCTTGTAGCCAGGGATAATTATCTCAAAACAATTATGTGATCCTCCTCATTTTTCCTTTAAAAATCCTTTGCCTTCCTTTACCTCCCTGAGTACGCACATAGTTTACTATGGCACATGTATTCCCATTGCGGTGCTCTATTCCTGGACAAATATCATTTTCTTTTAGAGTCTCCCTCTCTGTTATTTATTTATTTTTATTTTTATTTTTTTTTTTGAGACAGAGTCTCACTCTCTTGCCTGGGGCGAGTGCCGTGGCGTCAGCCTAGCTCACAGCAACCTCAAACTCCTGGGCTTGAGCAATCCTGCTGTCTCAGCCTCCCGAATAGCTGGGACTACAGGCATGCGCCACCATGCCCGGCTGATTTTTTCTATATATATTTTTAGCTGTCCGATTAATTTCTTTCTATTTTTGGTAGAGACGGGGTCTCGCTCTTGCTCAGGCTGGTCTTGAACTCCTGAGCTCAGAACGATCCGCCCGCCTCAGCCTCCCAGAGTGCTAGGATTACAGGCGTGAGCCACCGTGCCCGGCCCCTCTCTGTTATTTAGGATGACATTCTCAACAGTTCCAGTACCAGTTCCTGGGGACTGATTCTCACTGGTCCAGGCTGGATTATGGGCTTATCCTCACACTAATCTGAGTGGCTCTGACTGGCTACACCTGCACATGTGCCCACCCCAGGGACCAACGTTAGGATGATCCACATGCAAATCGTGTGTACTGAGAGCAGAGGAGGGATGGTTCCCCCAAAGAAAATGGAAGTGCTGTGACCTGATGTTGGGCAGGCAAATACAACAGCTGTCACTATACTTTCCTGTAAATACTAAGTGCACCCCATATTTGTACATATACTCACATATGCCTTCCATGCCTCCTTATGACATAGCATTTCTAGAGGCCCTGCCTGAAGAGCAGGAGGTAGGCATTCCTCTCAGGTCCCCACTGTGATCTTATTACATAATACAGTGGCAGATCTCCCATCTGAAGTGCAAATACATTGTTTCCACTGTTGCTATCATTTATTTGTTCCATCTGTCCTCTCAGTCCGGAAGACTTCTCATTTGAAACTAGGTATCCTTGCCTCATTCGTAGAGACCTTCCTCCTTCTCTTCTGGTGTAAATTATGAATCCCCTAAACCAACTACAAATGTTCTCTGGCCTTTAATTTAGCAGTTCCCTTTTGCTGCAGACAAAGCCACCGAATTCTTCATGTCAGTCATCCCACCTGCCCACTCTGGCTTTTCAGGGAATGCTCAAGTAATTGATGATAATGGAGAGTGGTCTTCTGACTGCATTTGCTCTACTTGACCCCTGGCACACAATGGGAATTGGTGGCTACCAAGTGGCCAGGTCCAGGTGAGTTTCACTGACAGCATCAGGTAGGCCCAAAAGCACAGGCAATTGGAATATAAAAATTTTGGTTTCCTGGCCAAGCACAGTGGCTCACACCTGTAATCCCAGCTACTCGGGAGGCTGAGGCAGGAGAATCGCTTGAGCCCAGGACTTTGAGGTTGCTGTGAGCTAGGCTGACGCCACGGCACTCTAGCCCAGGTGACAGAGCGAGACTCCGTCTCAAAAAAAAAAACAAATTTAGGAACATCTTTTTGATTTCCCTTCCCTGGCTCTTCCAGCCCATCCCCCTTTTCCCTCTGGCCAATTTTACCCCATTCTCAGACAGGACAGCCCCTACCCCCACTGCCATTTTCCAAACTACAATATTCAGCCTCAGCATGTGCCAAGCCAAGCCCGCTCACCTGTCCTAGCTCTAAGTACAGCCTACTTACATCAGGACCCCTCAACTTAATTTGAGAGGGACAGTACCAACATTCTGGGATACCAAGTACAAACACGCAAATCGCTTATGCCATACTGGTCCTGGGAGGCTAAAGAACAACCTTGAGCTATGGCTGTGAATGTTTTTGTTTGTTTGAGACAGGGTCTTCCTCTGTTGCCCAGGGTAAAGTGCAGTGGCATGATCATAGCTCACTGTAGCCTTGAACTCCTGGGCTCAAGTGATCCTCCCACCTTGGCCTCTCAAAGTGCTAGGATTACAGGCATGAGCCACCACACTGGGCCTGATGCGAATGTTTATGATCATCCACACATCAAATCCTTTTGAGCGTGCACCATCACCACGTGTATATTTGCTTGTATGTCATATGCAGGTACTAATTTGAACTTTATAGAACACACAGAGAAGTAAACTTTTATATTAAATGTTTTAAACTAAATTTAAATGTAGATAAATTTATTCATTGTTTCCACACCCACAATGATGTGTCTTGTGCACCTCCCGGGGACAAGTACCTCTGACTTTGTGAACCACTGGCCTCCATCACAGTCGTCACAAGAGGTTCTTTCCAGCTGCCCCAGCAACCTTTGGGAACACACAAATCCCTTTAACTCTGCCCGTGTTTACTGTCTTCCAACTTTCCTTTCTACACTCTCCCACCTTTTTTTACATCCTTCTGCCTTCTGTTTCCATTCCTTTACCGTGAAACCAAATAGTTCTGGAAGCTGAACAAGTTCACTTAATGTTCCACAGTATGGAATATGCGCTCGGCCAATACCTGAAGGAAAGGGGGAACTCGGCACGGAGCCTGGGGTCCAGGTCGGCTGGACTCGGCCCTCGGGCCTCAGGGCTGGGCACCCTGAGCTGTAGCATGGCCATAACTCTAACCCCGCGCTCCCACCCGCAGCAGCAGCCCAGGGGCGTCCCAGCCCTGCTAACAGCTAACTCTGTGTCCCACTGCCCCAGAGGTCGCGGCGTAAGTGGGAATGGCTAGGGTCCCTTCCCAGAGCGGGTGGCCCCGGCGACGATGACAACACATGATTCAGATCCGCAGCACAGGGGCGGAACACGTGGGCATCTAGCGCCGACCAGCTGCGACCCAGGAAGCAGCCAGCCCCGCGCGCCCGCGCCAGCTCGTCGCTCCCAGAAACGTCACATCCGGTCGGAACCCAGCGCCGCCGCCAGAGGTGAAGAGGCCGCCGTGGGAGGGCGGGGTCCTGAGGGGCGGGGGTTGGGCGGGGCGGGGAGGGGCGGGGCGGGGCTTCTGCGGGCGGGGCAGGGCTCCAGTGGGCAGAGCTGGCTGGCGTCTGCCGGCCGGGGAGGCGCTGGCACCCCACTCAGGGGCCGCGGTGGCAGGTGGGAGCCTCCGGCCGGGAAGGGACTTGCAGGAGGCGGTTTCTGGCCCCGGCCCCGCTCCGCGATCGCCCACTCGGGTGCCCGGGCTCTGCGGGCCCGGCAGGGAAGGGCTGCCACCGCCGTGCGTTCGCGAGGCCTGGCGTGGCCGCGGGACCCAAGAGTGGCGTAAGGGCTCACCCTCCGCCGACCCTGAGACCGCCCGAGCGGGTCGCCGGCCTGCCTCCTGTGGGGCGGCGGCGCGCACTTCCTTCTCTCCCTCCCGGGTTCCGCCCGTGCTCTGCTTGTGACCCCTCCGTCAACTTCCAGACTCCCAGGTAGGGAGGAGCCCCGAACACTAGGCCGGTGTGGAAAAAGCATCCGGGCAGGGATTCCCTTCCCTGCCTTGGGGTGCATCTGCTCAAACTCTTCTGACCCCTCAAGCAGAAATGGTGTGGAATCTGGGCTAAACCCTTATTGCGGGGACTCTAATTAAGCCACCAACCGTACTGAAAAGATGGGCATGAGGTAGATGGCCCTTAGCCTTTCCCTGCTGACTCGTTCACACTACTCCAATGGCTTCAGTCCTGGTGCTTCATCTTTTTCCCTCCACTTTGCCTCTCCTACTCCACTCTGGTTTTCCTGCCTCCCTCTTCAGTCATAAGACACAAGGCTGGGCCAAGGCCTCCAGGGTAAGTGACCTAAGCTCCAAGCCAGCAGAGGCCATGTCGTCCTGGGTGGGGGTGGGGGAGACTTTCCCAGGGATGGGCTTTTTGCTTACCCTGCCCTCTGCTCCCCACTTCCCCGTCTCCGATGAGGGGAGGCCAGGGCTCCCAAATACTGATAGGCTCTAGAGAGGCAGGGGCCTCTTCCAGGACTGCAACACTACAGGGTGTGAGGCAACTGCCAGTAGTGATGTAAAACTGCTTTGTCCACATCCTGGTTGCCCCAGTTCTAGCAGATGATTTGATACTAGGGTGGTGGCTGCCAAAACTGAGAAATGGGGGGAGGCAAACCTCCTCCTTTCACCCTTGAGGCACCACAATCCCCTAGAAACACTCATAGTCCTACTGGGAGTTTGGGGCTCTGGTAGGGGCACATGTGGGCATGGGGAAGAGCCCCTGGACTCCAAGCAGAGGCTCTCAGATGTGATGCAGCAGCTCTAGGAGCTCAAATTCTGAGACTTCCAGAGAAGGGGGGGCTCTGGCAGAAGGAGGAGAAGCCCCCAGTGGACATGTGGCTCTATTTGACTCACTCCTGCTGCCCCTTTTGGCAACTTCCCTGGGGAGGGGGTGCCCGCTTTCCACTAGGACCCCCATCTCATCACTATAGGACAGGTAGGGCAGTCCAAGTAGCCACAACAGCACTGTTCCCAACTCTGTGTTGGTGGCAGACATCAGCCCCTGGGGCCTTGGGACTAGTGATCACCCACTGCTCACACCACTTTGCCAGCAACTTTGTGCCTGGCAAATGACACTCAACCCCCTAACCTACTCTCTGAAGGCCTCCCAGATCTGGCCCAAGCCAAAGTTAACCATCAGCACCATTTGTTCTTATTCATCTGGTCTCCTGGTCATCCCTGGGAAGCCTCTGGAAGATTTCATCCCCACTGTGGTATTGCTGCAGCCTTACTATAGCTGCATCTCAATGCCAGTGGGGAATAGGCTAGTGGTGACAAGACTGGGGACAGCTCTCCTGAATCCCTTGGTATCAAGACATTTCTGTGAGGTGGGCAAGCCCAGGGAAATCAGCAAGTATCAGCAGGCTGAATGGGAACTTCTATCTGTAGGTGGCCCCTCTGGACGAGGGATAGGAAGCTTGAGGTGGCTGTGCTGGCGGAGAAGACAGCCAAATGGCACTCAAGGGCCAGTACTAGGCATTGCCTCTCCATTCCCAAGCTTGGGGCAAGGGACCTTGCTAAGTCTTTTAGCAGTGGGCTTCCAGATCCCCATCCTCCTGGGCTCGCAACTACTTGCCCTCACCAGTGTCGCTGTGTCCCTTATGTCCTCAGGGAGAGCTCTGCCATCAAGTAAGACAGCACAAGACAAGGACCCACCCATGGACCCTTCCCTGGACAGCCCAACAGCACCAGTGGGGATGCTCTCCTAAGTCACACAAAGCCTGGGCACACCATCCATCCTTCGGGAAGAGTCATGGTGTTAAGGAGGGGTGGGGGCTGTTCCCAGCAGTGGCCTGGCCAGGGAAGGGGGGATGTTTGCACAGGCCCCCTAGGCATGCTCAGAGCTGCCCTGCTCATCAGCCTGCCATGGGGGACCCAAGGGACAGCCAGTGCTAACCTCAGCACAGCTCTGGGCCACACTGTGCCACTGACAGGAGGTCGCTACTTGAGCATTGGGGATGGCTCTGTGATGGAGTTTGAGTTTCCTGAGGAGAGTGAGGGCATCATCGTGATCTCGAGCCAGTACCCAGGCCAGGCCAACGGGACGGGGCCCAGTCCCACACTGAGGGTCATATCCCTGGACACAGAGGTGCTGACCATCAAGAATGTGAGTGCCATAAGCTGGGGCGGTGGGGGTGGCTTTGTGGTTAGCATCCACTCAGGTCTGGCTGGGCTGGCCCCACTCCACATCCAGCTCATGGACCCACATGAGGCCCCGCCCATGCTGATCGAGGAGCGGAGAGATTTCTGCATCAAGGTGTCACCTGCTGAAGACACCCCTGCCACCCTCAGCACCGACCTGGCCCACTTCTCGGAGAACCCAATACTCTACCTGCTCCTGCCTCTTATGTTTGTTAACAAGTGTTCGTTTGGGTGCAAAGTGGAACTTGAGGTTCTGAAGGGGCTCGTGCAGAGCCCCCAGCCCATGCTGCTGGGCCTTCTAGGCCAGTTTCTGGTCATGCCCTTCTATGCTTTCCTGATGGCCAAGGTCTTCATGCTGCCCAAGGCCTTGGCTCTGGGCCTCATCATCACCTGCTCGTCACCTGGTGGTGGGGGGAGCTACCTCTTCAGCCTCCTTCTTGGAGGGGATGTCACCCTGGCCATCTCCATGACTTTCATCTCTACAGTGGCTGCCACCGGTTTCCTGCCACTGTCCTCGGCCATCTACAGCCGCCTGCTCAGCATCCACGAAACACTCCATGTGCCCATCTCCAAGATCCTGGGGACTCTGCTGTTCATTGCCATCCCCATAGCAGCGGGCGTTGTGATCAAGTCCAAGCTCCCCAAGTTCTCCCAGCTGCTGCTGCAGGTCATCAAGCCCTTCAGCTTCGTGCTCCTCTTGGGGGGCCTATTCCTGGCCTACCGCATGGGGGTCTTCATCTTGGCAGGCGTCAGGCTACCCATTGTACTGGTGGGACTCACAGTGCCCTTAGTTGGCCTCTTGGTGGGCCACTGCCTGGCCACGTGCCTGAAACTGCCAGTGGCCCAGCGGCGGACAGTAAGCATCGAGGTAGGGGTGCAAAACAGTCTGCTGGCCTTAGCCATGCTGCAGCTGTCCCTCCACCGCCTTCAAGCTGACTATGCCTCCCAGGCCCCCTTCATTGTGGCACTGAGCGGCACCTCGGAGATGCTGGCCTTGGTCATTGGCCACTTCATCTATAGTAGCCTGTTCCCAGTTCCTTGAGGCCTCTGGGTCAAGCTTTCATCATCCACCAGCCCTCACACTCCACCCACTGTCCCCACAGTTCTTGTGTACCAAAGGCCTTTAGTTCTCATGCACTATGCACTCAGAAAAATCCAGGCTTATTTTTTTTTACTGATTTTTTATTCTCCAGCTTTCAGTGCCAAAGAGGCCATGCTGATTTAGGTAGGTGGGCACTGCCCAGAAAATATATTTCAATAAAAGAGAGAAGCAAGCTTGGGTCCCTTCCAATCTTTGCCCTCTGGGGCCTGGCAGTAGGGGTAGGAAGAGTATGCCTGGGTAGGTGTGGGCCGGGCTGGAGGAGCGGTTTGGGTGGCATGGTGACCCCTGCGAAGGCTTTCTCTATCAGCCTCCACCCCATGCATCCCCTCCCTGTAAGAGGTGGGCCTCTCTGTTCTAGAATGAGCAGTAGGAGGATGAGGGCAGAAACCTGGCTCTGCTGTCTGCTTCCAAGCTCAGTTAGGTTTTTTGCAGCCAGACTGGAAAGGAGGAGGCAGAAGCCATCAGGCAGTGGGGCAAGCTTGGCAGGGTTGGGCCACTGGCAGACGCACTGAGAGACAGAGAATCAGGGTTTGTGTTGACCTGCTCCACCAGTGGGCTGGGAACTTAGGGCGGGCCAGGCAGTCCGCGGGGGCGAGCGTACTTTCCGGTCCTTCTTTCTCCAATGCCCCAGCTCCCAGATGAAGCAAACCTGGTGCAACTCGTTCCTCCTCCCCGTCCCGGCAGCCTGGACGGGCCGCTTCCCGGCACCGTGGCCTTGGCTGGGGATCCGTTAGCTGGGCGGTTCCTGCGCGTCTGCTAGGCGGCACCCCAAAGGGACTCCTCCTCCTGGGGCGCGGCCCGGGGGCGGGGCCGGGCGCGCGCTCGGGTCGGCGGGGGGCGGTAGGGGTGCGCGCCAGCCCTGGTGGACGCCGCCGCGGCCGCCATGCAGCTGACGGTGAAGGCGCTCCAGGGCCGCGAGTGCAGCCTGCAGGTAGGGTCCCCAGGCCCGAGCCACTGTGCACGGCTCGCTCACTCACCCGTTCCCGGCATAGGAACTAGCAGGGGCCGAGGGCGGGGACGGGGCGGGCGGGCCAGCCGGAGGCCGGGAAAGCTGCCCGTAGGAGGGGAAGCGAGGGCTTCGCCGCCCAGGGACCTCGGGCTCAACCCCTGCCTCCCACCCTCGGCCTGGTCAGGTGCGGGAGGACGAGTTGGTGTCCACGCTGAAGCAGCTGGTCTCTGAGAAGCTGAACGTCCCCGTGCGCCAACAGCGGCTGCTGTTCAAGGGCAAGGCCCTGGCAGGTAACCAGGGAGAGGAGAATCCCAGGGAGCCCCGCAGGAAGTCGAGGGCCGGGGTGTGCAGGCCGAACTCAGGCAGCAGTGTGATGGGTTGGGGTGCTCGCTCCTGGTGCCAAGTGCCGCTTGATCCTAGGAGAGGTGGCTGAATGCACCACAGCCAGATGCCGCAGCGCTGTGCTCTGGCTGCCTGAGGAGGCATCGCTTCCTGGGCCACCCCCGCAGCTGTGGGTAAGGAACCCATCGATCTCTCTTTGGCAGATGGGAAACGACTGTCAGATTATAGCATCGGGCCCAATTCCAAGCTCAACCTAGTGGTCAAACCTCTGGAGAAGGTGTTACTGGAAGAAGGCACTGCCCGGAGACTGGCTGACTCCCCACCCCCGCATGTCTGGCAGCTGATCTCTAAAGTCTTGGCCCGCCACTTCAGTGCAGCAGATGCCAGCAGGGTCCTGGAACAACTGCAGAGGGTGAGAAGGGCAACCCTGGACATCCACTCCAGTCCCAGCTGCTCCCAGCCCCTGCCTCTGTCACAGTGTACCGCCCCCCACCGGCACCCCTGAATCTTCCTGGCCTTCTCTCCTCAGGATTACGAGAGGTCCCTGAGCCGCCTGACGCTGGATGACATCGAACGCTTGGCCAGCCGCTTTCTGCACCCCGAAGTGACTGAGGCTATGGAAAAGGGGTTCTCCAAATAGCATTCTTGGAGTATGGGGGAGCCCAAGGCCAGGCCGCAGCTGCATGTTGCTTTAATGTGTTCTCATGTTGCAGTTTGGTTCATAATAATAATAATAGCTGGCATGTACCCAGCTCTTGCTACCTGCTAGGCACCACTCAAAGCACTTGACCTGGTTTCGCTCCCACACCCACAGAAGAGATGAGACAGCACAGCGGAGGCACCTAGCAATGAAGTGGGGAGCCAGCATCTGAGTCCAGCCAGCTTCTAGAAGTACCTCAGGGTGAGGAGGAAAAAGGGGCTGCTTAGAAGGCTGTTTGGAGGGCTGGGCTTTAGTATTTCGCATTTAGCCCACCAAGAATAAACCCTGCAAGTGACTCCCTCCCAAGCCTAAGAGGGGAAGCAGCTGTCACCTGACCTCTGGTGGTCTGGCATAGCCCTCAGCTAACCTCTGCAGGAGGCCAAGTGACAGCCAGCCCTGGGCCTCCTCAGCTGCTGCAGCCAGCGTGCATTGGACAAATGGAAAAGCAGGTCGGGGGCTGAGGAGTTGGAAAGTCGCCCTCGCTCTGCGATGTGACTTCAGGCAAGTCCCTGTGCCACTTTGGTCCCCAAGCATTGACTCTATACAGTGAGGGCCACTCCTCTGACCCGAGTCAATGTCCTTCATCCTTACCCTAACCCAGGATGGGGAGTTTCTGCAGTGATTCTCCCCCTTGCGTTCAGTAAACAAACTGAAGCCAAAAGTGAAGCAATAGCCAAGCATGGCCTGGAGATGAGGTGTCCTGGCCCTTGGCGACAGAGCTCTTCTCTGGGGCACCCTGTCTGCTTGTCTTCTCTTGAAAGTGGGTGGCTCTCACCCATTAGGGCTGACAGGTGACTCAGCAAGGCAGTGTCAGAGCTAGAGGACTGGGCCTGGGCCTCCACACCCAGCGCTCACCCACAGCATGGAAGATGGACGCTTCCCCTGCCACCTATATACAGGGGCTTTCACTTTGTGCACCCCCTCATTGCCTGAGAGGAAACCTTGGGGTGCCAGGGAGGTGGCAGAAGCATGGGCTGGGTGGCACTGGTTCCTCCTTCACCCTGCCCTGCATGAGCACTAGAGATCGTCTAAGCACCTGCTCCTCGGAGGAGGGCCCCTAGGGACAGTAGAGGCTGGAAGGAAGCCATGTGCAGGAGGACGCCGCTCCAGCCCCTCCACCCTCGCCAAGGGAGCTGCTGTCATTGTGGTCAGAGCTGCACCTGCCTTCCCTGCCCAGGGCCTTCCTGCCTGGGCCTTGGGGGGTGAACACTGGGTCCCTGGGCTGGAAAGATGGACAGAGGCCCAATGGGTGAAGGCTTTGAAGAGCAGACAAAAACCCCTGGTCCTCCCCGAGTGCTGAGGATATTATTACCCAGCAGGGACCGGATTAGGAGCACGTGTGGTCTGGCAGCTCAGATGATAAATGTACCAATGCTCTCGTTTATGTTGAATCAGGAAATTTATTTTGAAAACTTACATAACACTAAAGGTGAATGTGAGACTGATTTCTATCCAAAAGGAACTATATTAGCTAGGCTGCTTTTGGTTTCTAATAATTGGTTTAACAAATAAAGGAAATTGCTTTAATCAGTAAAGGAAATTTATTGGCTTATGAAACTGAAAAGTCCAGCAGTATCAGCAGCGGATGAATGATTTCACCAGATACCCAGTTTCTTCCTGCCTGCCTCTGCATTCTCCAGTATCTGCAGCTTCCACGGAATCCCTTGTTCACTGCCAGAGGAGCACCTTCTCTCTCTCTAGTGTAGCTTCTGCCTCAGATGCCCCCAGCAAATAAACAGTCATCTCATTGGTCAGAACTGGCTTGCGTGTACAGTCATTTTGGCTGGCGTGAGGGGGGTGGTTGTTAATTCCCCATCAGGGCTGGCTCCATGGAGCTCGCATGGGGACCACTTCCCTGGACACACATGGGCTGCACAAGGGATGGGAACATTCTGGGGGAGGGCTGAATGGGTGTCCTGAATGGTGGCTGCAAATAGCAACTGTCCACTGCAGGGGACATGCATGTGTCAGAAAGATCAGGACCACCCCGGAGGTAGGGAAGGAGGAAGAGCTGGAGGCAGCGAGCTCAGACAAGGGGAAGCATTTTCTGAGGCTTGCACTGGGCCAGACCCTGTGCTGAATGTTTTCAAGGACATTTAAACCTCCAACAAGGACTCATTATTCCCATTTTACAGGCAAAGAGACAGGTCCTAGAGATGGTTATTAAGTCCCTTGTGCCAGCACCTCCCAGCTGGAGGGTGACAGTGACTGGAGGCCAAGTGGTTCAGAGACTCCCCTCAGCCAGAGAAGAGAAGACATCTCTCCTGATGCACTCAGACAGTGCGGTTGGCAAGCTGTGGTGAGTGGCTGCCTGTGGACTGGGGATTGTCCTAAGCCCTTTCTATGCAGAGCTCTTATCTCATTTTTCAACTTTGCCCAACTGCCGTCTACTGGGAAGTGGAGGATCTGAGACTTGAACTCAGGCCTGGTCCAATTCCCAAGGCCTGGTAACCATGCTGCCCTGCAGCCTTCAATGATGTTTAGGAGTTCCCTATGGACAGGAAGTCCTAGAAGCTGCAAGGATAGATGAGGTGGCTTCCCAGAGAGAATGTGGCATGAAAAGAAGGGAGAGAACTGAGCCTTGAGGGACTTCACCAGCTAGAGATGAGGCAGAGGTGGAGGGACTGGCGAAGGAGGCTGAGAAGTATCTCCCAGACACAAGACCACAGGGAGAGCCAAGAATGCACTTCCAGAAAAAGGTTGTCCAGTACTGCCAAGGGGTGAAGCGGGGGTAGGAGTTAGTCCTGGGTCATTGGCAATGTTGGGTGGGGAGAAAGCCACTGTATGGTAGGCTGAGGAGTCAGGGAAGATGAGGAGGCGGTGATAGTGACTGGGGACCCCTCATTTCAGAAGCTTGTTCATGCAAGGGTGTGGAGAGACAGTGTTTTTTACTGATGTCATTGGTGGTGGTAAGCCATCAGGAGCTGTGGCAGAGCAGGGAGTGGCAGGCCGGGGGAGGGAAGACATGAAAGGGAGGAAATGCTGCAGAGATGAGAAATGGGAAGCAGTGGGGGCATCATGAGAGGAGGCTAGGGTCCCTGCATGATGAGATCCTTCAACGGGCTTGGGCATGTTAACTGCAGGCACTGCACCCCTCTGTGCCAGTTCACCTGCTGCCCCTTGCCCAATGAAGGGCCCTGACACCCACCACCCGCCCCTTGGGGAGGAGCCTCAGGACAGTCTCTTACCCCCCAGGGACATGGTGTGATCATGATGACACCAGGAGACAGCAGCATGAGTGAAGAGCCCAGCTGAAACAGCCTCTCCGAGACAGAAGTGGTCTGGCAGCTAGGATGAGGTGCTTGTGGTGCCATTCCCCAAGGGCCCATGGGAGTTAGGGCAGACTCAAAGAAGAGCAGCATTTGCTTTGGGTTGAAGCTCATTGAGTTGGGGGTGCCTAGGCAACAGATTCGCTTTGCCCACACTTTGCGGGTGCCTTCCAGGCGTCCTGCATGGGCCTTCCAGCTCCAGTAGCTCTGCCTGGGAGTAGATGCGGCAGCTGTGGCCAGCCTTGAGCCTCTGGGCCCTGAGAAGCCTGCGGGAGAGATGAGACACACCTGACAACATCTACAGGGCCCGGCCGACTTGCCCCCATCTGTGCACACCTCTGGGGTCCCACGGAACAGCTCTGGCAGTGCTCATGGCTCACCCTCTTTCACCCTCACTCTCCTGCTGTTTTCACCACGTGCTCCTTTGCAGGCTCCTTTGCTGGTTCTCTGTCTCTCTCTGTCTCTCTCTTTCTCTCTCTCTCACACACACACACACACACACACACACACACACACACACCACCTCTCAATGTTGGGAGGCCCCAGGCTCTCTGCCCAGACCCCAACCCCTTCTCCTCTCTCTCTGTATCATCCTCCAGGGAGCCCATCCACCTTCGTTAGCATTTTTGGGCGTTACTCCCACATCTGTATCTCACCCCAGCCCTCTCTTCTGAGCTCCAGCCTTCTCTAGGGTCGGACTTCTATACAGCTCCTGACTTTCCTATGGACACTTCATCACTGAGTGCACACTATGTCCCAAGTGCTGGCAGCTCTGAGACTGGAAGAAACTGTCGTTTCCCTCTTGACATTCACATACAGCACTAGCCAGCCCCTCAGCATGCACATGTTCTCTGTGGCCCATCTCAATGAATTGGCAGTACCACTCAGCCAGGCTTTTAATGACATGAAGCAGGAAGCCATCTTTGCCTCTCCTAACTTGCCCTTCTCCACAGTCAATCAGGCAACAAAATTTCTGGAAGCATCCAGGGCGGTCGATGCTGTGTCCTCTCCTCCCCTGCCCACATTAGGAGTCACTCAGGGTCAGGCTATCCCACTGTTAGGGATGCAAGGTGGTGGCTGCCAGGTCTCTCCCTTGTAAAGATGTATTTTTCCTTCCTAATTCACAAGTACTTTGGAATACTATTTAGAGATCATGTGAATATCCTGTTCCCCAACAAACTTTCATCTAATGGTTTGTCCATCCAGTGATGATCCTCACCTTAATCAGTTATTAAGTTAATAACTTAGTTATTACATTGGTGGTTGCAAAAGGGTGATTTTCTGATGCTTTCTTTTTTCTCTACATTTATCAATTGCCATTTCTCTATGAAGAGCTTTCCTTTTTCTCTGTTCTCATTTCTTTTTTCTCTCTCCTTTTTTAAATTTTCACTCACTCACTCACTTACTCACTCACCCACCCACCCACCAACTCTCTCTGGCTCTTATTTCTTGAGTATCACAGACTTGTTGACTCTTTTTATTCAACAACTTAGAATCCAAAAATATTATTTGGGTGTAATGTTCTGTTGGACTATAACACACATACATCATGTAATGTGTATACATCATGAGTGTACAGATCAATGGATTTTTTTTAGATCAATGGATTTTTAAAGGGAGCAAATGTATCTATATATCTATCCCCACAGATCACAATATAGAATATTGCCAGTACTCCCGAAACTTCCCTCATGCCCCCTCCCTGTCATTACTCCTTTCCAAAACTTTTTTTTTTTTTTAATTAAGACAGAGTCTCACTCTGTCACCCTGGGCTAGAGTGTAGTGGTGTCATCACAGCTCACTGCAACTTCAAACTACTGGGTTCAAGTAATCCTCCTGCCTCAGCCTCCCAAGTAGCTAGGACTACAAGTGCATGCTGCACCCAGCTAATTTTTCTATTTTTAGTAGAGACGGGGTCTTGCTCTTGCTCAGGCTGGTCTCGAACCCTTGAGCTCAAATGATCCTCCAGCTCTCAGAATGCTAGGATTACAGGCATGAGCCACTGCATCTGACCCTTTGCAAAAGTTTTAATATATTTTTGGATGCTCAAAATGTTCAAGCTTTGGTTCTTTTGGGTTGGCTCCTGTGTCACTTTGACATGCACCCATCCTTTTGTTTTTCAAGCACCTATTTACTTTCTGGCACTACAAGATGCTTCAGTCTCATCTTGTATTTTTTCCTGCCCCAGCCCAAGAATCAGCCATTTCTTTAAAGAGCCCTGGTTCCTTTTAGCGGAGAATGAATGGTATTTAGAAAACAAGATCTGGGCGCAGGATGTGTTCATTGCTACTGGGGTGTCATTGCTTCTAGACCCTTTCAATGGACAAAGCTAGGAAATATATATTAATATATGTGTGTGTGTATATATGTATATATTTTTTTATTTTTTAAATTTTTTTTTATTTTTATTTTTTTTTGAGACAAGAGTCTCACTGTGTTGCCCGGGCTAGAGTGCCGTGGTGTCATCCTAGCTCACAGCAACCTCAAACTCCTGGTCTCAAGCAATCCTTCTGCCTCAGCCTCCTGAGTAGCTGGGACTACAGCCATGCACCACTATGCCCAGCTAATTTTTTCTATATATTTTTAGTTGTCCAATTAATTTATTTCTATTTTTAGTAGAGACGGGGATCTCGCTCTTGCTCAGGCTGGTTTCGAACTCCTGAGCTCAAACAATCCGCCCGCCTCGGCCTCCCAGAGTGCTAGGATTACAGGCGTGAGCCACCGCGCCCGGCCATATGTATATTTTTTTAACACATTGACTGCCACACTAGAAAAAAAATTTTCTGCCTGGGGCCACAGTGTTTTATTAAAACAAAATGATTCTTTCTAAAGAATTTGGGTTTTTTTATTGTTTTGTGTGCGGGAGTTATATGCAACACAATCCACATTTTCAGAATCAAATTGTCAATACAAATTGGAATAAGAACATCAACAAGATTTTCATGAACCAACTGCAGGGTTTTGCTTCACAAGGCCCTGGGGCTAAAACTAGCCTGAGTTAAATACAACTCACATGGCAGTCAATGTGTTAAAGAACTCAGGAGTGCATACTGAAAGCTCCAATTACAGTCCAACGTCACTGTTCTTTCTCACCTTCTCTCATTCCACACTGAGAATTCTGATATATTTACTCATTTGTTTAACCAGATAGAGTCTACCTTAAAGTATACCCAAAATAGCTTCACACTCACCGCATCACTATCATTATCAACAACATACATACTAAGAGTAAAGCTAATTATTATTAATTTTTTTTGAAATTAGGTCTCACTATATCACCACTGTATCACCCAGGCTGGTCTTGAACTCCTGGGCTCAAGCAGTCCTCCCACCTCTGCCTCCCTTGTAGCTGGGACTACAGGTGTGAACCCCTGCACCTGGTGAGTCAAATTTTTTTTTATCCTTAGACTATATCCCACAAAGGAAGTACAGTAAGACAGCTAAATTTAAAAAGGCACTGAATTATTTTCTCTGTGTGGTTTTGTTATAAATTGGGTATATAGTTAGGCCCATTTAGGTTTTTTTTTTTTATTTTGTTTTGAGACAAGGTCTCACATCTGTTGCCTGGGCTATCATCATAGCTCACTGCAACCTTGAACTACCGGGCTCAAGCAATTCTCTTGCCTCAGCCTCCTGAGTAGCTGGGACTACAGATGTGTGCCACCATGCTTGGCTAATTTTTTTTTTTTCATTTTTTAAGAGATGGGTCTTTCTATGTTGCCCAGGCTGGTCTTGACCTCCTAGGCTGAAACAATCCTCTCACCTAAGCCTCCTGAGTAGCTGGGATTACAGGCATGAGCCACCATGCCCGGCCTAGTTTTGTTTTTATCCAATTACAGCATTTGATTTTGCCACTCTTTTAAATGTATTTTTTGAACCATGTAAAATATTTACATGGTTCAAAAGTCTAAACTACATAAAAAGGCATATTCCAAGAAATTCCATACCCATTTCAACCCCCACAGGTGACCATTTTAATTAGTTTCTGGTTTACCCTTCCTGTGTTGTTTTTTTTTAAATAAGCATATGTGTCTGTGAGAGTGTGTGTGTGTGTGTGTGTGTGTGTGTGTGTCCTTTGCCCTCTGCTTCTTTCACATAATAATATATCCTGGAAATAATTTCATTTTTCATTAGAGAATTTCATTCTTTTTTTTTTTTTTTTTTTGGAGACAGAGTCTCACTCTGTTGCCCGGGCTAGAGTGCCATGGCATCAGCCTAGCAACCTCAAACTCCTGGGCTCAAGCGATCCTTCTGCCTCAGCCTCCCAAGTAGCTGGGACTACAGGCGTGCGCCACCATGCCCGGCTAATTTTTTTCTATATATTCTTAGTTGTCCAGCTAATTTCTTTCTATTTTTAGTAGAGACAGGGTCTCACTCTTGCTCAGGCTGGTCTCAAACTCCTGACCTTGAACTATCCTCCCACCTCAGCCTCCTAGAGTGCTAGGATTATAGGCATGAGCCACCGTGCCTGGCCAAGAATTTCATTCTTTTTTATGGCTGCGTGAGACTACTGTGTGGATATACTGTCGTTTATGTTTCCAGTCTCATGCTGATGGACATGTACATTGTGTCCAGTAGTTTCATATTACCAATTATGTTACAGTGAGAAACCCTGTGTATATATTGTTTCATATTTGTGAAGTAAATCTTACATGCAGGTTGCTGGGTCCCAGACAAGTCACACAGTTTTATAATTCCTTAGTAATCTGTTTCATTCAACAAGCAACAAACCACCTACTGCATACACAGCACTGTCCTAAGTGCTGGGGATATAGCATTGAACAAAAGAAAAGATACCGGAGACAATATCAACGATAAAGAAATGAACAAAACAAGAATATAATTTCAGACTAGTAGAAATACTATGCAGCAAATTGAAATGGGCAAACGTGATGAAGAGTGCCTGGGGGTACTGAGTTACACTGGTGATCTCAAAGGCCTCTTGGAGGGGACATTGGAGTCCATATCCTAATAACAAGAAGTTAGCCATGGGAAAGTTTGGGGACAGAATCTTACAAATAGAAGAGTAAGTGCAAAGGGCTGGGGGCAGGCCACCCTTGATTGGGAGCAGAGAGTAGGCCCCAGATAGAGAATGAGGGAGCAGGTAGGTGGGGAAAGAGGGTGAAGAAGGAGCTGGGAGCCAGGTCTCGTTGAGTTTTATAAGATATAGCAAGGAGTCTTGATTTGACTGCAAGTGCAAAGGGAAATCATTTTAGGGTTTTAAGCAGGGATGTGATCTGATGTGATTTGTAGTAAAAATTAAAAACTCATTCTGCTGTGTGAAGAATAGGCTGTAGAGGGGGAAAGTGTAGAAGAAAATCTACAGTTAAGAAGTTGTTGGCCGGGCGCGGTGACTCACGCCTGTAATCCTAGCACTCTGGGAGGCCGAGGCGGGCAGATTGTTTGAGCTCAGGAGTTCAAGACCAGCCTGAGCAAGAGTGAGACCCCCGTCTCTACTAAAAAAAATAGAAAGAAATTATCTGGACAACTAAAAATATATAGAAAAAATTAGCCGGGCATGGTGGCACGTGCCTGTAGTCTCAGCTACTCGAGAGGCTGAGGCAGAAGGATCGCTTGAGCCCAGGAGTTTGGGGTTGCTGTGACCTAGGCTAACGCCACGGCACTCATTCTAGCCAGGGCAACAGAGTGAGACTCTGTCTCAAAAAAAAAAAAAAAAAAAAAAAAAGAAGTTATTGAAGGAGTTCAGGGAGAGATAGTGGCTTCCACTAGGAACTAGCGGTGGAGAGGGAGAGAAGTGGGCTGATGTAGGTAGGGTCTATCTTGAGGAGAGATTCAACAGGATTTGCTGATATAGTTTAGCGTTTAATCCTTTCTTATGATTACAAAGGAGGAAAACAGAAAACCAACACGACAACCACCCTCAGAAATTTCATGTCACTTTACAAACTTTTGATAGTAAATGTCATAAAAGGTCACTTTTGAAAAACTGGGGATGGGAGGGTACACAAAAAGGAAATTAAAATCACCCACAATCCCACCACCCAGAGATCACGAGTATTTTACATGTTGGTATATTGCTCTAGGATTTCTCCGCACGTGTACCGTTATTTACTAAAGTGCCATCTTCGTGACTAGCGTTGCACTCTACCTTTTCAGGTATCTTATTAGACCTGCCCCCACCGCCAGCACTTTCGCTCCGGTAGTGTCACTTCTCGCCTCCGTACGTGCGGGGCCCCGCATAGCCCACTCTAAAACGCTAATCTGACCGGTTCGCCGTCCCCTGTAAGGCCCCCTTCGGTTGGGCAATGGAGCAGGGTGCAGAGCAGTATTCCTGGGGGGCGGCGGGGACTACCCGACCCCGCCACCCTCCCTCCCCAAATCACCGCAGGGACATGGTGCCACATCTCTCGGGGCCATTTGGGCCCGGGAGAGAGACAGGACGCGAACCCGACCGCTAGCTCAAAGGCCTAACGTAAGCTCTCCAGGGACTCTGGGGCGGGACCGGTTTGCGCAGGCGCGCTGGGGGTACTACAGGACGCTCTAAGGGGTGGAGCTTCGTGAGGGAGTGCTTGCTGGTTAAGTAGCCCTGGGGTCTCTGGAAGCCCCTGGCAGGACTGGTTGGGCAGGAGCCAGTCTTGAGCCCGTTGGAATGACAAGGAGCCTGTTTGTGCTGGCGCTCTGGGTAGCCCAAGTTGCGTCCCGTTCTAAAGGACTGAGCCTCGTGAGGAAACCTCAGTTTCCCTAGGATCCAAGGGCAGCAGGGCCGGCTTGGAGGGAACCGACCAGGCACCTGGCGGCCTTACTAGGGGTCTGTGCAGGCGCCCTGGAATCGCGTCACGCGCGAAGGGGCAGAGTTTCTGGAGGGAACCTCAGCCTCTCTGCAGCTGACAGGGTCCTGGAGGGCCTCCGCAGGGCCGGCTTGGCGGGAACTGACCACGCGCCTGGTAGCCTCGCCAGGGGCCTGCGCAGGCGCGTGCGGGTGGGGTCATGCGCGAGGGGCGGTGCTTCTGGAGGGAGCCACAGTGTCTCAGCAGCCGGCCGAGAGGGTGCAGTCGAAGCGGAGCAGCGGCAGACATGCGGGACGCAGATACAGACGGAGGCGTTGCGGCGGGCGGTGCTGACGGCCACAGCCACCCTGGTGGCGGGGGCACGGCGGCAATTGTGGCTGGTGGGGCTCCTCATGTCGCGCGGGCTCCGCACTCCCCACGTCCGGGCAGAGACGCAGTGCCTGCGGCCAGAAGGCTGGGAATCCAACCACACATATTGTATCCTACCCGGGGCACAGCCAGGGAACGGGCTGGGGGCTGCCTGTGGCGGGGGAGGGGTACGTTGAGGGAGAAAGAAAAGAGAGCCAGGGTTGGGGAAGCAGGGGGAACCGGGGGCTGGGCTATAGGGGTCCGGGGTGGTCGAGGAAGGGTAAGAAATAGAGAAGGACACCAGGGACGACTGGGGGCGAAGTACAGGCAAAGGGTGGCCGGAGCCGGGTGAGGGGGGAAGGAATGAGAGCCGGGGAGGCAGGGGATGGCCTGGGACGTGTGGAAGCATGACTCGGGGTGAGATTGGTTGGGGTGGCCTCAGAGGGACGGACGACTTCAGAGGAGCAAGGAGGCCTGAGACACAGGCAAAGTCGTATCAGATGGTGCCTTTATCAAACCTCCACCAGCGCCCTCAGCGTGCCTTTCCCGACCCCTTTGGAGGCGGAAATCGCTCATGGGTCCCTGGCTCCAGATGCCGAACCCCACCAAAGGGCGGTTGGGAAGGATCTTACAGTGAGTGGCTGTATCCTGGCCGTGTAAGTTCTACAAGGGGCCGGAGTGAGGGGGGAGGCTGCAGGTGAGGGGGCCAGTCTCCACGGAGGGGCGCTCTGTTGGGGACATGCAGACACCCCCGGGTTAGGTCTAAGGGGCAGGCAGGTTAGGTCTTAGGCTAGGGTTCCCAAACCCTGGGCCATGGACTGGTAGCAGTCTGTGGTCTGTGGAAATGAAAATCTGTTGGGTCATGTCATTCAGCATGAACTACTGTTAACATTTTGAAATATTTCCTCAGTTTTACAGTTGTATTTATGAAATAAATGTGTAACAGTAATATATAATATAATTTTTGAAAGTTTAGCATTAAAGGGACCGGGCCACAGAGCTACACTGCCCTCCATTGCCCCCACCCCTCCGTCCGTGGAAAAATTGTCTTCCATGAAACCGGTCCCTGGTGCCAAAAAGATTGGGGACCCCTAGTCAAAGGGGCAGGTGTGGTGCACTGGGCAGGTTTCTACCTGAGGCACTCTGTAATAATGGGGCTCTAGAGGGTTTGGTGTAATGGACGCCTGAGGGGCGGAGCAAGGAAGGCTACATCCAACTTGATTTTCTTTTTTCCTCACTCATAGCCGCTGGAAAGCTGAAGACTCTCGCCTGCTCCGAATTTCCATCATCAACTTTCTTGACCAGCTTTCCCTCGTGGTGCGGACCATGCAGCGCTTTGGGCCCCCTGTTTCTCGCTAAGCCTAGGCTGGGAAAAGGGGCGGAGGTCTGACCTTGTGTCTCCTAGGAAGTGCATCATTCCTTAGGGCAATGATTCCCACGGTAGTTGCTACTTTAGTGTGGGGGCCTAAGGTTTGCCTGGATCAACTGTTGGGTGCTCAGGGTGCCCTTGTTTTGTTTGGTGCTTAAATGTTTGTTATGGCAGGAAATAAAACTGAACTGCTATTCCAAGTCTTAGTTTCTTTTCAGCTGCAGCACCTCCACATATTCTCACCATTGCCCCTTGGGTTGCACGGGAGGTTCTGGGATTCAGATATGCAAATAGTACAAGGTAATTGAGGACACTTTAGGAAATGGAAGAAAATGAAAATCTGTTGGGTCATGTCATTCAGCGTTAACTACTATCAACGTTTTGAAATATTTTCTCAGTTTTACAGTTTTATTTATGAAATAAATGTGTAACAGTAATATATAGTATATAATTTTTGCAAGTTTAGCATTAAAGTTTTTGCTGATTTTTTTTTTCTTGTTGTTTTTTTTTTTTTTTTTTTTGGAGACAGAGTCTTACTCTGTTGCCTGGGCTAGAGTGCTGTGGCGTCAGCCTAGCTCACAGCAACCTCAAACTCCTGGGCTCAAGCAATCCTCCTGGCTCAGCGTCCCGAGTAGCTGGGACTACAGGCATGCACCACCATCCCCGGCTAATATTTTCTATATATTTTTTGTTGTCCAGATAATTTCTTTCTGTCTTTTTAGTAGAGACAGGGTCTCACTCTTGTTCAGGCTGGTCTTGAACTCATGACCTTGAGTGATCCTCTCGCCTCAGCCTCCCAGAGTGCTAGGATTACAGGCATGAGCCACCATGCCTGGCCAGTTTTTCCTGATTTTTTAAAATCTTTTTTTTTTTTTTTTTTTTTTTTTTTTTTTTTTTTTTTTTTTTTTTTTTTTTTTGAGACAGAGTCTCAGTCTGTTGCCTGGGCTAGAGTGCCGTGGCTTCAGCCTAGCTCACAGCAACCTCAAACTTCTGGGCTCAAGCGATCCTCCTGCCTCAGCCTCCCGAGTAGCTGGGTCTACAGGCACGTGCCACTATGCCCGGCTAATTTTTTCTATATATATATATTTAGTTGTCCAGATAATTTCTTTCTATTTTTAGTAGAGACGGGGTCTCGCTCTTGCTCAGGCTGGTCTCGAACTCCTGACCTTGAGCTATCCACCCGCCTTGGACTCCCAGAGTGCTAGGATTACAGTGATTTTTAAAATCTAACATGAACTTTCCTCTTTCTAAAAATTCTTCAAAAACGTTGAATGGGTGCATAAAAGATGCATTATAATGTGATAGTTGAACATCTAAATTGTTTCCATTTTTTTCTGTTACAGATACTGATTCAGTGGGATTATTGTATTTAAGTCTTTGTATGAATGATTATTTCCTTAAGAGTGATTCCAAGAGGTAGAATTACTCAGTTAAATATTTACTGTTTACTTATTTAAGGCTCTTGCTTTCCAAAAAATGTGTCTTCCCAGCAGAATGCTGGTTTCCCACACTTTTGTCATAGCCTGTTTCCTGTCAAAATAAAAAACCTAGTGCATGTGATAATAACAGGCAACCCAGAAACATTAGCTATTTTGTGGATTATTTGCCTTGTGAAGAAAAGTACTGGAACAATTGGCTACAGCATTTAGGGGAAGGAGTCAGCTCTTTATAAAATACGTTGTGTCCGGCAACCTTGCTAAAATCCGTCTTGTAGCTCTTTTGTAAATGCCATTGGATTTTCTGCATAGATGATATTGTTTGCTCAGAATAAAGGCAGATGTGTCTATTCCTTTCCAGTCCAGATACCTTCTAGTGATTAATTTCTCTCCTCGTAACGTGTTGTATTTTCCTGCTTCTGTGTATCCCTGGTGGTTTTCGATTGGATGTGAGATGTTGCGCCTTTTTTCCTTGACTGCTGGGTATTTCTGTTTTCCTAGACATGTCCATGAGTTGTGTTTTGGGATGCTGTTAAGTTACTTGGAAACAAAGTGAGACTTTTGAGTCTAGAAGATGTACTGTGTGGGACCAGAACAGCTCTTAGTAGCATAGAATTAATTTTCCCGCACTACTGAGGCAAGACCCTTCTGGGCACCCTGGCTGATGCCTCCTGAATGAATGATGAGATTCTCCACCCTCGCAGGTGGGGACAGCTGCCAGCCCCTATTATGTTTGAATGCTGGGCAGAGTTACCTTTCATTTTCTCGGGGGTTGAGGGGTCCTTTTCCTGGCCTGGAGTAGTTCTCTCACATACTTGCTCATCGGTGGTCTGTTGGCTAATCAGGCAGGACCCTCTGCAGCTCTTCTCTCTGATCCTCTGCCCTGCAAACTGCAGCTGCCTGGACTCTGACCCATCTCCTAAAGTCTGGGTGTCCACCAGGCTCCAGGCAGGAAGCTGGGCCAGTTGCAGGGCTTACTTCGTTTGATTCCCAGCTCCCTCACTGCCTGGTAGCCAGCATCTCCAAAACCTGTGGTTCGTATCTGTTTTCTGGTTTTGTGGGGTATTCCAAGTATGTGTGTGTTGGGGGTGGCATCAATTCAGTCCCTGTTACTCCATATGCCTGGATGGAGTCTGCCTTTGCAGAGCTTGGAGAGCTCTGGAGGGAGAGGGATGCTATGCGTGGTGATGGCGGTGTGGTCTCGATGACCATCGTGAAGATGAGAGTGGTGATTGAATCTCAGCTGATGCAACATCCGATTGGCTGTGGCAAGGACCTTACTTGCTTTCCTCCCTCCCTCTTTCTCTATTTTCCTTTCTTTCTTGACTGGTATTTTTTAGACTTTATTGATGGATACTTGAGAATTTACAACACTGTCTGCTTCCCCTCCTCACTCTCTTGTGCTTCTATTAGATTCTATCCATTTCTGAGGGATTCCCCCCGATTGAAAATTGCCTGGTTTCTTTTTGTTTGGCTTAGTTTCTGTAATCTCACAATGGTAATATTTTAAACCATCTCACTTGTTGTCCTATGTTGGGCTGGTGATGTCTAGGCCTACTGACTGCACAGCTGTCCTTGACTGGAATCCCAATCCAGCATCACTCATCTTCCTCTTTACTATTTTACTCCTTATTTTTCTTTACTTGTGTATTTGGTTGTTTTTTAACTCAGGCTTATTGAGGTACAATTTATATACTGTAAACTTACCCTTTTTTTTTTTTTTTTTTTTTGAGACAGAGTCTCACTCTCTTGCCTGGGGTGAGTGCCATGGCGTCAGCCCAGCTCACAGCAACCTCAAACTCCTGGGCTCGAGCAATCCTACTGTCTCAGCCTCCCGAGTAGCTGGGACTACAGGCATGCGCCACCATGCCCGGCTAATTTTTTCTATATATATTTTTAGCTGTCCAATTAATTTCTTTCTATTTTTGGTAGAGATGGGGTCTCGCTCTTGCTCAGGCTGGTCTCGAACTCCTGAGCTC